>JASDQU010316858.1:2757-13626 GCA_032191745.1 Picea mariana | reverse complement strand
ATTGTATTGATCTTACATTGCTCATAATAAAAAGGTCAGATCTTTGCTTGTGCTTCTACATCTTGAATATATTGTGATCTCCATGTGTTGATGAATCTTGTATGCACTTAATAACTCAATAAATTAGTAGTAGTTAGTGATTCCAAGAAAGAATTTGGCTTGGGATCATTACACGAACCCTCTCCTAAACACAGTTTTGCAACCCAATTTTGAAACAGAGTTTTCATATGCAGGTTGAGGGTGAAGTAATAGAGGAGCACATTAGTGATAAAGAGGCAACATATTAAAGGTGTATTTCAGCAAGGTCTTGTAAGTCTTTGTCAGGTCAGAGTCATCTTGGCAAGCTCTTTGAGAGAAGTATATTCATGGTGGATATTTGTAAGAGATCTTACATTATTAATGCAATAAAGGAATATTGTTTGCTGGGGTTTTTCTCCCTGTACAGGGTTCCCCCAGGGTATGTGTTGTTGATATGCATGTTTACTTATCTACATAATTATCGCTATTCGATTATGATTTGAAATTGTTGAAGTGTATTAAGCTGGAATCAAAGTATTGAAGAAAATGAAAGAATTGATCCGCATAAGAAATCAAACTCATAATTTAACACCCAAAAAATAGCATTTGCTGATTTTTTGTCTTTTATTGACCTTTTGTGAGTAAAATTATTTTTAAGTGATTAAAAATCACTAATTTCACTCACAAAATGGGTACTTGGGTAAAGTGGGTATTCTGAGTGCAAAAAACGAATACCCCCAAGGCATATAATACCTCCTAGTACCACTTATTTAACTTAGGACTTATTTACAATTAAAATATCCTGATTTTGTGGGGAATTTTATTTTTGCATGAAACATTAAAAAACCTAAGGGGGACTTAACGCATTTTCACGAGACTCTAGGATGATGATTAACATGTTAATATACATTAGACACTAGACTTATATTTTTCAAGCTAATGCCTAACCATCAGTACACACTCCAACTTTGGAGGAAATGAGTGAAAAAACTTTGAAATTATAACTTGCCTAAAAATTAATTCAAGCAGGGAATAATCTATAAGTAAAAAAAAAAACTCTAGAGTAATGCATTCATGACTAAGTCTTAGGAGTCTAAGCCTATTACAAGCTCATCATGGTAAATTCATTTTATTACAATGCCCCACAGGGGTATGGAAATGCAGTAAAAAAAGTGAAAAAAGAGGGTCATAATGGTCGAATGGACTTTTGAACTCTGGATTTTGAATAAGTGTTGTTCAATCTTTGGCGGCTCAACTCCAAGTCCATCCTTGTGCAACTTGGTGGGTAATAGGACAAATTGCAACTACTCATTAATTAATTTGACAAGTCAAATTCGCTGTTGGAAGGAAGAATAGTCAGTGTGGAAAAAATATAGGCGTTATGCTCATTTCTCAAGGGGAAATTGTCCCTAAGTTTATTTCCTCCACCAAATCAATTGGTCAAGCATTCTAAAAATGGAATTTATCCCATTTTGACCAAGATTGATGTAATAAAAAATTATTGTCAAGTGGTTTAGCCTCCAACTAATTGTGGATGTGCAAACCAAGAATATTGTTTTTAATGAGGGA
Source organism: Picea mariana (assembly GCA_032191745.1). Classification (NCBI taxonomy): domain Eukaryota; kingdom Viridiplantae; phylum Streptophyta; class Pinopsida; order Pinales; family Pinaceae; genus Picea; species Picea mariana. The sequence continues at coordinate 12,039 of JASDQU010316858.1, read as the reverse complement.
GTTAGAAACTAGCCGTTACAAATTTAACTATATAAGATTAGCTACTCTTATTTTTTGTTGTTGTTGAAACTTTGTGAGATCATAATGCCATTTTACATAACTCAATTCTCTTGTGTCACTATGGATTATATGCTGTAATGTTTGCTTTTCTTGGTCTTGGATATTTGTAATTGTGATTTAACAAGGGTTCTTTAGGAGACCTACGAAAGATAATCAATCAATCCATTGAGTGGCTACATAGTCATGTGGAAGAGAGGAAGATAGGCCTTCGTCTCCTTACTCTCTTTGTGGGATCCAAGGGTAATACAACTTCAGCCAAGTGTTCTATTATCTATTCGACCCAAGTTGATTGTTATCTTGGAGGCCATTCTGTAGAGGGGCTCTCTTAGCAAGATCCAAGGAAGAACCCATCTATTGACAAATTTCTAGCATTGGGGGCGATAGTGCTTCCACTCCAAACCCAACTATCTACAAATCTATCTGGCCAATCTTGAGTTCACAGGGCCATAATCACACAAACCAGAGACATCACAACTTAAGAATTAAAGGTAAGAAAATCTCTCAATTTCTTCAACCATTTTAATTAAAAATATTTTCAATCATCTTTTATTACAAAAAAATATAAAAAAACCATACCTTAGCTTTGTATTTCAATTTTATCTTCATCAAGCTAGTATAGCTTGGGTTTTTTGCCTKGTGTGGGATTTKCCCTAYCCCAAGATAAATACTCACTTGAGTTTTATGTTTCATTTAACATCTATTACAAAGGTTTGTTTGAGAAAAAGTGTGCAGATTTGTACTATAACAACAAACAAAATATTTAGATCTACACTTGGTGGACACATTTAAAGGGTACATTTTGTAATTTTTACCCTCCTMAACCCGTTTCATTTCAATTTCCAGATTTGATTTGCATGTAATATCTTTATTTCTAGTTATTATAGAGCTTAACTRCAACCCAACATTTGATTTTGTTGGCTGTAACAAATTTTGGGTTTTGACCCTAGGGGGATTTGAACCCCAAATCTGCAAAGGTAATTTCCAGTTTGCTGGAAATTAAATTTACAGCAGATCTGAAGGCTTTTGGCTTAGTAAACACTTATATCTTGCTGCCCTAATGTTCTTACCCATAGATCTAATGATCTAGTGCATCCTTGCACTTGTGGGAGGCCTCTAAAGGCCCTTTTTCTTGTTGTTTTCTATGCTTTTTTGTGTTTTGCAGGTCTGATTTAGCAGGATAGTGAGGACGTTACTCATTTTCAGCCATTTTGGTCAAGGTACTCACATAGACAAGCATCCCGAAAAGTGGTAACAACATTCCCCTTCTTTCTTGTACTTCATTTCATTATTAGTTTTGGAGAGTAAGGGTAAATTAACTTACTGTTCATTCACTTTATTTTATGCAATATCTTTTATTCCAGCAAGCTATTAAAATAATTAACTCCTACCCTTTCACCATAGCCCATTAGTTAAGACACTGATCTACTAATTGGTTGGGTAAGGTGATTGTGTTGTGTTATAGGGAAGCCTCCCAAAGCCTTTCGTGAGTGGGAGTTGGGCTTGAACAGGAAGAGGATAGGTGTTGTGGTGACATTGGACACCTATCCCTTGTGTTGCTCCCATAGCAGTCTAAGACCTTGTAGGACTGCTAGTTTGGGTGGTAATAGGTACCACTGATAAGACTTCCAAGATTCCGAAAAAGAAAAACATAAGAATTTTGAACCATATAAAATTCCTAGAAACTCTTTTAAATCTGTCAAAGACAAAATTCACCCACTTCAACAAGGCATTTATAATATTCCATGCTCATGTGGCATTTCCTGTATCAGTCACACTAGTTGCTTTATCCATATCTGTCTTAATGAATATTTTATTTTCCAAGGAAATCCTCGCGAAAAACTCTCCTTGTATTTCCCCATGATCTATCAATGGTTAATGGGGTAAACCATCTGCCCTAATTAGGAAGCCTAACCCCGAGGGTATCAAGAGAGTTGAACACATGACCTTCCCAGCCTTGGGGGAGAGATAAAAGGTCTTATGACCACTTGAACTAACCCTCAAGGCTATCTTAAGGAACATATAGTTGATACCAATCATAATCTCTTTTCCAAGTTGGCCATTGCAGAACATTCCCTTTGCACTAAACACCCTATTTGTCTTGATCAAATTAGAGTTCTAGCTAAGACCCAATACCACACTCGTCTTATTAGAGAAACAGTTGAAATTGAAAAGAACCCCAATAACAGGAACAAGGAAGATGGCATGAAACTCATTGAATCTTTGACCTGTTATCTTTAAAACCCTCTGTCCACCTCTTCCACCTACCATATTAATTCTTTTTCTTCAATCTGCATTTTCAATCTTCCTTGAGTTATTTTTTTCATTTTTTCACTCATTGATTTTTTGGTTAACATTTTTGATCTTTAGTCTTATTTGTGTTTTTCCCCTGTCAAGTGTTTAGCTTTTAGTTTAATTTTCATTTGTGTTGATATCCTTTTTCCTATTATTTTGTTTTCTTTTTCGGCTTGATCTTTTTAATTTTAATATTTTGATGTATTATATAATAATCAAAGTTGATTGTGTCAAGTCCTCTCCCCATTTTCTCTATATAATGAACTGTTCTGCATCATTTCACTATCATTTTTCTTCACAGTTTCTGTTCCTGATGATTGCAAATTGTATTTACCCAAAATGTTGATCTCTCATAGAGACAAAACAACTCTTCCAAAAAATACTATGGATATCTGCATATTTTGCAGCACAACTACAACAAAGCCACTCGTGCTTCTTCGGGACACTCTTTTTGAGATTCGTTTGGGTTTTCAACTGCTTGTCCTTATGAGATTCAYGTTGCTCTCCTAGATCCATCCACATCCCACTAGCAGAATGGGCAAGATAAAGATTTTTCTTTTGTGCAGTATGTGGCCAAGATTCACATTAAGATTTATGACATTCTTCACAAACACATGCCARATATAAGGAATTTCATAATTGACATCGATTTGCTTTATATTTTCAGATGGGTGACCGAGTTTTGCTGCATTTGGAYAAGCAACACTTCAAAAATCAGCAACATCACAAGCTCAAGTCCATTCTGTATGGGCCTTACACCATCATAGAACAAATGGGTCCTAATGCCTTTGAGTTGGACATCCCACCTCAACTTGGCATTCATGGTGTGGTGAATGTCAGCGAGTTGAAGTTGCATGAGCCACCTCTCTTGGAGGAATGTATTCCAGTCACACATCTGGAGGCCACAATTCCAGATTTTCAGATTCCCATTCCTTTTTGATGTCTGCACTATACCTACTAGGTGTTGTCAAATCACCACTTGGTGGGCCATAAAGGTACTTTGCTCATTCAAGCCAAGTGGTTGTCCTTGTCAGCATTTGAGAAACACTTTGGACTCTAGACCTCCCACCTCAGCGTAGCATCTGTGAGGTTGTTAATGTCAGTGAGTTGAAGTTTTATGAGCCACCTCACTAGGAGGAATCTATTCCAGTCAAACATCTGGAAGCCACAATTCTAGATTTTCAGATTCCCATTCCTGAAGATACTCTTCTTGATTTCCACACTATACCCACTGGGTGTTGTCAAATTACCACTTACTTGGTGGGCTGCACAGGCACTTTCTGCAGTCAAGCCAAGTGGCTGTCCCAGTCAGCGTTTGAGCAACACATTCCCATCTTCAAGTTTCCTCTCACCGGGGAGGAATTGATGCGAACATATATTATATTTGTATTTCTCTAATTTTTACTCTTTGTACTTTAGCCTTATCTCTTTTGGGTGACTTGGTCTAAATTGAGTCACTCACCCACTTTATTGGAGACTTGGTCAACTTTGATCATTCTTCCCACGATTTTGAACTCTATATAAAGTAATATAAATGAGTGCACAAATCTGGCAATCTACTCTCATACTTGCATACTTGCACTTTTGTGTTTTCTTGTTTGTAACTATTCTTCTATTGTTGTTGTTGTGCTCATATCATATGAGTGGACTTTAAGCTGACTTGATTTCTTTGATCACATATTCTTTGGAGATTAGCAATCTCTGTATCATAATTTGATGTTGTTAATTAGTGACAGGTTGGATTTGATATAAAGCCAGCTTGGTGGACAATAAAAGGTCCAATTCAAATGAGATAACTTGTCAACTAATTTTGCTGTAGTCTTGCAGCCTTCTTGTTTTGGCTTACTTGAGCAAAACAACCTCCGCAAATTTGACATTTGCATCTGCAGAAAAGCTGGTTGAGTTACCCGTTGATGGATATGAATAACTTGCAGTAGCTTTCTTTCTTAATCTACAAATATGAATATATATGTTAGCATTTCTATTTTTGAATAAACATTGTTTTAAGATTCAATTGCTGATGTCTATAGCATTTAGTCCATTACTACCAAAGGAACTCTTGAATTCTAAACTTTGTTTATTCATTTTGAAGGCTTCTTTCAGACTTTGATTTTGATTGTTCTTTCTTTTAACATCCATTTTCTAAAGAGTTGCATCAAAAGCATACAAATTTTCGTCCTTCCTTAAAAATATGGAAACCTCTGTCAAGGTCCTTATAAACATTAACAAAGGATTCTGCAGAACAGATGCAAATAAATATGGTGTGGAAGTTATTATTCTTATATTTACAACTTTTCAAGGCAGGGGATGATCTCTTTGTAGTTATCGTTTCATTTTTGGAGTCGTGCAACTTTCCTACAGCACTAATATTCTAGAGTCTCATGAGTACATTTACGTTTGGAGGTTTACTCATTTTCATTGCCCATATTACAATGGTTCCCTCTCCATTGCATTAGATCTTGTGTACCTAGTTTTCTTTTTGGCAAACTCAGCAACTAACTGGACAATTAATACAACACTAATATTCCTGAGTCTCATGAGTACATTTACATTTGGAGGTTTAATCATTTTCATTGCCCATAGTACAATGGTTCCCTCTTTTGCATTAGATCTTGTGTACCTAGTTTTCTTTTTGGCAAACTAAGCAACTAACTGGACAATAATCTATTTCGTAGCAGGAGAGAATGATATTGATGTCAGAATGTCATTGAAGAAACTATTGCATGGAGGAATGGGCTATTTCTTTGTGGAGCTCCCAGAGGGAACTATATTAGCACATTCCCTTGAACCTGGAGAGAAGATGTCTATGCAATTTGGACGTGAGGTGGGTAATAGTCACCTAAAATATCAGCATATTCTATTATATTTTCTTGAGCCAGTAACGATTGGTTAACTTTTCTGTAAGATCACAATTCGCATTGGTGGTGCTGTTTTGATGTAGAAATCTTTGAACAAACATCATGTGCATTTAACCTGAATTATAGTGATTTGCTTAGGAAATTTTGGAGTTGGAAATAGCTTCTTTGGTAATCGTAACAAATATTTATCTTGTTGCAGGTACTTGCCAGCCTATTAGGAAAAACAGACCAAAGTGATTGGAGAGACTGTAAATTCAGTAAAGAGGATGAAACTTCAATGGCAGAAGACTTCAAGAAACGATTTGAACCATTTGATCCAATCCAATCTACCTAACCACAGGCAATGGGTTATGTTTTAGACCCTATTAGATAAAAAAGTCATATGTGACGTTGATTTAGGTATCTTATTCGAACTTGTGGTCGTTGTTTCAAGGAAATTTGTTGTAATATAGTTACGAGGATGTGATATCTTCCTGACTTGAACATTTTTTTTTCGGATACAACATTTTTGTAGGTGACGTATTCTCCTTAGATCTTTGACTTTAGATAACTCATATTTTTAGGAGAATCGACTCTCAATGTTAAATTACTCATATATTAAGGGGGAGAATCTGTGTTCACTGTTATTTTTTCTTTTTAACAGAAATGGTTATTGTATTGACTAAAAGTGCTGTGGCTTTTACCCGTACAACATTATTTAAAAAATATTACAGCAGTCTGTTATGAGTTCTGTTATCATCTTCAGGAGATCTTTATTCGTGCTTAAAATTCAAAAAACCAAGTATTCGTGCTTAAAATTCTTCAGGTATACTGATACACGTATTGGCCTAAAAGTATTTATATATTGGCAAAATATAGGAAATTAAAACTGAGGGTGATTCAGGGCCCATAAAGGGTGCTAGCTACTGACTCGATTTGTGCCAAGGAGCAGTTTGCTGGAGTTTCTGCGGGGGGTGCAGGGTGCACTGGAGAGGGTGGAAACAACTCTTGAGGTGAACGATTCACAAAGTTGGACATGCGGGATATGATGCCATCCACCGCCTTCATGGCTGTTTTGAGTTCCATGATTTTTTCCCTTAGGCTATTCAGGGTGTTMTTGTCTTCTAGTTCTCATTCTTTAAAATGAGAGTTGCCTGCAGATGTCTTGAAGGTCGGTGTCCCTTTCTCAATTCACTTCAACTGCTAGCAAATCCAAGCGATCTTTGCCGCTGTGAGCTGTGAGTCGGAGTGGGTGGCAGCGGTGTGGGATTTCATTGAGACCTTCTTGCACCACTTCAAGCCTTTTTGAATTGCGGGATATGATGCCATCCACCGCCTTCATGGCTGTTTTGAGTTCCATGATTTTTTCCCTTAGGCTATTCAGGGTGTTCTTGTCTTCTAGTTCTCATTCTTTAAAATGAGAGTTGCCTGCAGATGTCTTGAAGGTCGGTGTCCCTTTCTCAATTCACTTCAACTGCTAGCAAATCCAAGCGATCTTTGCCGCTGTGAGCTGTGAGTCGGAGTGGGTGGCAGCGGTGTGGGATTTCATTGAGACCTTCTTGCACCACTTCAAGCCTTTTTGAATTGCCTTAAGTGTCGATTCCAGGAAACAGTGTCAGAGAGCAGGGAGACCCACCCTTGCTCGGCGAAGAGGGCTTAGACACAGACAAGGAATGAGGAGGGCAGTGGGAGCATACCAAGTGTAAGGTAGCTAGTGTAAGGTAGCTAGAGAGGTAGTGGGGGGGCCCAGAGGGCCCATAGTGATAATAGTGGAGGTCATTCAATGTAAGGTGGACTAGGTCCACTATATTATTAAATAAGGCCCACTATGGTAATTATATATAATAAATGAGTAATTAGTTATAATAAATGTAAGAGGACTTCTTAGAAGGTTCTACTTCTAGAAGATTCCCCCTCTAGAATGTTCTTAGGTGATGATAGCATTATATAAAGGGGTTCAAGCAATGTAATGAGACATGAAGAGAATTCGTGTATTTGGAGTAGTAGCTCAATAGGAGGATGCCCCCTCGAAGAGGCAAGTGAACATGAGAGGATTCCTTCCATAATAGGATCCATTGTATGGTGTTGCTCTACTTCAAGGGTTTGATAGTAATAAAAAAGATTTTGCATATTGTTCTTGTATATTTGTTGTGGTTCTTTTGTATTTAGTCATTGGTTCTTAACACATTTATTATATCTAATTACCATAGTGGGCCTTATTTAATAATATAGTGGACCTAGTCCACTTTACATTGAATAACCTCCACTACTATCACTATGGGCCCTCTGCCCCCCCACACTACCTCTCTAGCTACCTTACACTAGCTACCTTACATCATTGGAACAAAGTATGCAGTGGTAACTGTGGGGTGTTAAAACTCTAGGGTGGTGTTAGCACACTTTTCCACCCTCCAATTGAACTGGTAAATCTGATATTTCAACAATGAAAAATGGCTAATTAAAGGAGTAAAACCCCAAATTGTCATGAGCTAGACCTGTCTTCGTTTGGGCTGGTGCTTGCCAGCCTCAGCGGGGAGTCCCTAGGGTGATTTGCTTCTGTCCTAAAGTCTGATTTTCTACAAAATAAGACAAAAAACAGTGGCTGATATGTCTTGGACAGTGTGTTAATTCTGCCCAAGATGTGGAGAAAAAAATAGTTTTTAGCTTGGAGGGATCCTGCAGGGTTAGCACAAGAAAGATAGAAGAGAAATAAAGAAAGAAAGTATTCAAAAAATCATTTAAGACCACAATGAATAGTAAGAAGCCACTAATCTAATTGCAAAATTAATAAAGTACCGACTAGAAGAAAGGTTCGAACACAAACACAAAACTTCTTTATTGATAGGCTTGCAAGAGGGTTGGTTGCGCCATAATCGACGAGTCCACAATCAGTGCAATAGTCACTTTCCTCAAAGATAGAATAACTAGACTAAAGAATGAGAGAGAGAGGAATGAGAGAAGAGAGAAATAAAGTATGTGCCGCTGCCACAAAAATCCGACCAATAACCAATGGAGACCATCCAATATATACGAGAGAGTGTGAAGAAAATAGGAGTTAATGTTCATGAGGGAATACGTGTGAGTGAGTAATGTGCATTGGTGGGTTATGAGTGAGAGTGCATGCACATGGTGAGTTAAATAATGACTAAGATGCATGGAGGATAATTTTAGCTTTCCAACGCATGTTAGATTGCTAAATTTGGCCAAGGGAGGAGGGAGTTGAGTTAAAGGGAAATTCACCCTATTTTTTAGGGATTTCCTAAAATTTAAGAATTTTTCGTTTAAAAGCAATTTAGGGAGAAATTTTAGAAATTGATTGCATGGAAAGTGAGAATATATGGAAAGTGAGAGGACTAGAGAAAGATTAGCTTGGAGTGACTGAACTTTCTCCAGAGAATGCCACCTCACCCATGTGCCACCTCTTTAACGTAATTAATTCTCATTTAATACATAATCCTTGGAAAATGCACCCTTGATCCATGATGCCATGTAGATGCCACATCTTCCTGATACTCTGCCATATGTCGAAATTTGAACTCGCCACTTGTCACTGCTAGAGATGACGATGATTGCTAAAATACAAATTTATGAAAATAGCCATCTAGTCCCCAAAATTTGAAACTTGTCGAAACTGACCCAAACTCTCCACAAATGTTCAGAATGACTAGGAGACCACCATCTTGTGTCTACTGTTAAAATAAACACTGCTAAAAATAGAAAGTCCTCACGTGTCCATGATATTATACTCGTCGGATTCGATTTTTCGCACGGAATCTGAATCCACAATCATAACTGACATGCGAGCCTTGGTGCTCAACCTGCTAAAAATAGAAATATGTGCCAAATCATCCCAGAAAATGTTCAAAAGACTTAGAATGTCTCAAGGATCAATAATATGTGCTTAGAATATGAATCTTCGGCATGGAGCCCAAACTGCTAAAAATAAAAAGTTCTTACATGTTGTCTGGAAAGGTGCTACCGGGCTTAGAATCATGCAAGGACCATTTATGTCTGCTCATAATTGCTTCAAATGGTCAAGATACCCACTCAAACCATGTCTCATAAAAAGTAGCAACACCTGATGTATGTAGAC
>JASDQU010316856.1:1466-13312 GCA_032191745.1 Picea mariana | reverse complement strand
CATGATTCCTTCCTTTGAGTACTTCTGCATAACTCTTTCTATTTTCTTCATTCTTCTTTTCTAGCAACCTAGAGTGCTTCTCTTCATTCTCTATAACTGATGTGGATGTTTCTGTCTCTTCAACATTCGTGTTGGGATTGGCGATTTTACTTCTCAATGTGACAACTTCTTCTTTAAGCTTCTGAACATTTTCTTCTTTCTTCATTATCAGAGAATTCATGACTTCTTCTGTTCTTTTCGCTTCTTCAAGCTGAATTTTTAGTGTGATTATTTCTTCTTCAAGTCCTTTCTCTTCTTGACCAAACTCTGCCTCAAGCTAGTTTAGATCGTTAGTTCTTTCCTTAAGATGATCTGTCAATATCTTCTCTCTCATTTCTGCTTCTTCCTTCTGTGCTGCTATGTTGGTTTCCAAACACTGCTTTTGATATTTAAGATTTTCTTCGATCTTTTTGGCTTCTTCTAGCTGAGTTCTTAAGTTCGCTATGACTTGTTGGGCTTCTTAAAAAATGTGAACACTTTCCTTTTGTTTCGTCAATTCTTTCTTGAGTGAATTGTTTTCTTCTCTTAGTTCATCTAAAGAACTAATCAATTCTTCTTCATAATTGCCTTCCTTTTCAATTATTTTTCCTGTCTCATTTCCTTCACGGCATTCTATTTCAAGATGTCCACGTTTTTCACAATTAACAAAAAACAACATACCTCTGGTGATTATGTACTCTTCATCTTCTGAATCTTCTTGACATGGTGAACATAATTCTTCTTGATTTGTATCTGCATCTTTTTTGACATTTTCTGGATCTGTGATGGGTGAAGAATATATGTCATGTAACTTATCCCAAAGTTCTTTTGTTGATGAACATTTACCAACCTTTTCTCTTACCGGATTTGTTAATCCTTCCCAGATGAAATCCATTGCTATTTTGTTATTCTTCCTCAATTTCTTCTTGGCTACAGTCTTTTCCCTTTTTGAACTATCATATCCGTCAACAACTGATAGCCAAATATAATGTCCCTGTGCATGTAAAAATACTTTCATCCTTATGCTCCACATCTCATACTTAAAACCATTATGACCATTAAACATTGGTACTCCATTCTCAGAATAATCCATGATCTCCTTCCAGTGGTTAAACTGTTTCCTTAAGGAACCGACTCTGATAGCAATTGTTGGATTACTGAGAGGGGGGGTGAATCAGTAATAGAGAAATTTAATCCTTTTTAACCATATAATCCAAGTGTTATATGAATGAAGCATTATCATACAATAACCACAGAGTAAATAAGCAATGAAAAAATGAACAAACACACACATACACAGTACACCAGTGTTTTACGTGGAAACCCAAATCAGGAGAAAACCAATGAATGCTTTTTCTTATATGTCTTGAACAATTACATTCATTGGAAGCACCAACTTCCTTTGTTCTCCAGCTGCAACTGTAAGGAGGCTCCAACTGTCTAGTTTCTCAGGCTGCAACCTGAGGGAAGCTCCAACTCCCCAATTCTCTGGCTACAACCAGAAGGAGGCTACAACTCCCATGTTCTCCGGATACAACTGAAAGGTGGCTACAACCACCTGTCCTTGCCCCATCCAACCACCCTCAAGTAGAATTAGAATGATGGAACCACTGTCACACTATCACTGTGAGATATACCACTGTAAACTTGTACCAATAAATCTGAACCATGCATCAACCTGTACCTCAACCTGTACCATAAATAAGTGCATCAACCATGCACAAACCTGTACCAAACAACTTGTAATCAACCTGTACCATAAACAAGTGCATCCAACCATGTACCAAGTACGTACCAATCATGTGTAAACTACTCATAAACTATGACTCATCAATATGTACCAACATCATCAACTATACACCTCATGTATGTGGCAACTCATCAACTACTTGTCTCAACCATGTACTCAACATGTACCTCAACCAAAATCCCTCATCCATTTCATCATCCAAATATGATTTGTATCTTTTTAATAGACCTGGTGTATATGATCACATTCCTGCAAACCTTCCTTAACTTTAACAACAAGAGACTAGCATTTTCATCAAACTTTTCTTTAGTCTCACATGCCTAGTTTTGGATTAGTCAACAACCCTATTTTGAAGTAATCATAACTTTGTACTTGTAATGTATAAATATTTGGAACTGATACATAATGTTATTTAGTGTGTTTTGTGAAATTCCTCCAAGTGTCACTACTTGGAACCTCTCAAAAAAGGATTTATAGCAAAAATGACATACCTTGCTGAATTCTGGCTTATTCTAGAGAGTGACCTTGTAGAGCGTGCCCCACACTCAATATTTGTTGAAATGATATAAAAATATTAAAAAAAATACTAAATAATGTACCCTAACCAACACATTTGGTTTCACTGAATTTGGATCTATTATGAAAAATTTATGACGTTTTTACGTGAAACACCTGTTTTTGACTAGTTTCAGGACTAGCCACAAACCCTATTTTCCACGGAGTGTAAATCCTAGAATAAAATGACCCACAAGCTGATTTTTTTTACCAGAGATACTTGGATATGTTTTCTCAATGGCATAACAATTTCACGATCTAAATCATTATATAAAAAAAGTTAGACTAAAAATGGTGAGATGACTTGTAAATAACATACTTTAGAAAGCACCATCAAAAGAATTTATCCTTCCTTGCATTTCGACCTTCTTTTCTTCACTTTCCTCAGAATTTCGGCTTAGATATTCTTTGGTTACCTCATATACCTATAGGTATTCAATATGCTCAAGTGTTATTAAAATGAGAGAACCTTGTCTCTTATTTATACTCTCCAAGTAGCTTCCTTAAAAACATCTTCTAGGTCACTTGGCCCCACTTTCCTTATTTTAGGGTTAACCCACTTCTAATTTTTCCATTAAATTTATTATTGAAACAATTTATTTTGTATTCAATTTTAATTATAACACACTCATTACTTCACTTTATTATTTACCTTTTAAAATCTCTTAAACCACTTTGACTACTTTGACCTTTTGGGGCTTCTAGATGACATATGAGGGTCCTCCAACTTCGTAAGGCCATAACTCTCAAACCGTGAGGATTTATGTGACGTTCCACATACCAACAGAAATGGAAAGACATGTACTATCCATATATAATAGTATTATCTAAAATATATCATAACTCATACCATTATCCATCAAACAAACTTGGGTCCATTACCCAAACCTCGGGTCTCCAACTTCTCATGGCCATAACTCTCTAACCATGAGGAGTTATGTGACGTTCCACATACCACCAGAAATGGAATGACAAGAAATATCCATCTAGGATAGTTTAACTTACAAATTCATTGTCCTTCATCTCATTATTCCACAATTAAGCATGGTTTCTCTTACTCCACAAAGCGTCTTCCCGTGAGGGCTTTCAACCATGACAAGACAATAATGAGTCATCTTTACATAAAAAACTCTTGGGTCCATTACCCAAACCTTTGTGCCGCGGGGCTTTCTTCAAGGGTTGAAATCAATGACAACCAACCTTAATCAACAATTTATTATATTATGATAATAGATCTAATATACTCTAGGTATATTACAAGTCTTCATCCCTTAAAAATGCTTTATCCTCAAAGCACGGGGAAGGAAAACTTATTTTTATAAAATGAAACATATTCTTGAAACTTTCACATATTAGATAAGGTTGAGGACATAAGGTGATATGATGTTGGAAGCCTTGAACAATATTGACTCATCAAAAAAGGATCAATTCACCTAGGTGGATTATATTTGGAACTTTTTGATGATGAGATCCTAGATTCGATCTTCTTTGTTGTTGGCTTTAGGTTGTATTTATCTTCAAATGATTGAAAATGTAACTACAACATTGAATCTGTACCTTAGGTACCTATAGATATTGGTACATTGATTATTGCATGCTACAACTTCTATGAATTGGGTGTTGACATGGATCCTTGATAAGTTGATGCTTCTTAATATTTTCATGATTCACTTGTGTCAACATGTTAATATGTGATATTTTCATATTCATTGGTGCATCACAGTTTCATTAATGGTGATCGATGGAATGCCAATCATCACTAAATTTGTAGATGTTGACTTGTCTTTGACTTTTTTCTTGAATTCATTTCTTAGGATGTTCTTTCATCGATAAATATTTGTTAGTAATGACACACTGATTTTTAGTTTCAATCAATTTTGTTGAGGTCTCTTTATCTTCAATTTCAACTACTAAAGTCTTTCTTGATTTAGTCGTATTGGTTAAGGTTTCTTTATCTACAGTCTCAACTTTAAAAACTTACTTGATTCACTCGCATCCATGGATGTCTCTTTGTCTACTTTCAGAATTAATATATCCTTAGGTTTTAATTTTTTTTACTTCCATAAGTAAGATTTGACTATAATTCTTCAAATGGGTAATTTCCTTATCTTTATTTAACAAGGTATTGCAATTTTTTTTTCTGGGTATCCTACTTTTGTTGTGATTCTCGATCCAATTGAATTGCAACATCTTTTTGAATCGATGCTTGATCTTTTACTTGTAAGTCACAATTTTTTTCTTTGATGCTCATAGTTGTTTTTTAATCTCTTTTGTCTTGCCAACTTGTGCACCTAATTCACATTGGAGGATATGCACTTCGTATCGAAATGTCTTCTTTATTATTTGGGCAAGTGATCAAAGTTGGTGGACCTTTTAGATGCAACCCAAATTCTAAAAAACCCACTCATGTTATGAAATTCTAGAATGTGAATGTGTTTGTAGACGTTGGTTCACGGAGGCCCATACTTGGAAAGTCTCTTAACACATAGGACAGGTCAAAAAAATGCGTGCATGTTTTACTTTACCAAAATGTATATGTGTTTTTCTTAAATAAAAATATTTTTACTTCACCAAAACACGTACATGTTTTCATTACATGAGAAAAAAACTTATTCCATAAATCATGCACATTCTTGGCACATCAAACACACACTTCTGAACAAGTTGAAATGACATATTTAAAGAATCATTATATGTTTTTGATGTGTTATTGAAATGATATTTTTTTGTGGTAAATCCATAGTAGTATCAAAATTTTAACTATCCCAATCTGTACAAAACATAAGATGACAATGAGTAAAAAAGTGCTAATGGTGGTGAGGAAGTTGATGATGATAACTATGGTGGTGTTGGGACCATTGTAGGTGTGTCTTACTGAGAAGAAAACTACTATTTATTTACCCTTGGACAAGAATTAAATATGCATTGCGTTGTTCAAAGATTGTCTTCAATACTTTGCACCTAGTATGTCATGAGTGAAATATCAATGTTGTATAGTGTCAACAACATCGAATATGTTAGAGGTACCCTGAATGAGTTTTTTCAGCAAGTGGGACATCTCACACTTTCCAAATCTCTCTTTGGATTTGAATGGTTTGAGGGAAATAATATTTAGATATATGTCACACATGTTTTGGTAATTTTGACTTTCTATGTGTGGTCTCACTGCCTAGAGCATGGTTCAAGGATTAAACACAAAAAATTAATCCCTAACATTTACTTTTAGGGCTTACTCACAGAGGACTTATAAATGGAATATTTGGCTTACAAGTGAGAGATGGGTATTTTTCTAATGATTGGTGGACCATGTATAGATATCGGCTCTAGATTTATGGTTTGGTGATGCAAAAAGAGAAATGTATGCTCAAATGATTTCTTCTAGGGATCACAAGACATACATAGGGACAATAACCAATATAAAGGCCCTATAAAGGGAATTGTTGGCCTACAAGTTCACGTTGTGAACAATTTTGATGTTTGGAATAACATTGATGGGTCATGTAGGTTAGACCATGATTTAATATGAAAATTAGGGACTTATATCCTAAGAGGTAATACTAGGAATTATGTCCCAGGACATTATTTATATACATAAGTTGGGGACATATGCCTTAATAGTTTCTTCTACAATTCACATGCCATACACCACAAGACCCCAAATATCCATTGATTCGGATTTAGGAGTGAAACGAACCGATTAACATACTAAATACAATAAACACAAAGATATTAAGAATAACACAAATATCCAGTGAACAATATCTTCTATTGAATAACTGAAATAGGCTGAAACTGTAAAACTACAGAACTAAAACACTTGCTCGAATGGTGGTAGCTATCTCTGAGAAGAGATGTGGCTACTACGTGCATCCGTATGAGCAGAATCAATAACAATGAGGCTCCAAAAGTCTTTTTTATATTACTCATGAATGAAAAAACCTTAGACATCCAAAAACCTAACCCTAGGAGGTGAAACGCCAAAAGTCATGTGGGCCCCTATGGGTAAGTTGGTACCTCAACTTCCCGGGGTCATAAATTTTGCATACGACCTTTGTTTTAGGTGTGTGATAGCCCGTTGGGAAGGTATTTAAGAGAACTACACATTTTTCCATCAAACTCTGGCTTTGTCTATAGTTTGACTGTGGTGAGCCAAAAAAATAATGTTTATGGCTCCAAAACAACCCTGGAAGTACAACAAGATGTGATGACATGAAAACATACAAAATAAGCTAGTTCGATTAAGTGAGAGGCCACCAGTATCCACCTGGAAGATGTGTAGGGATTCAGATAGCCCCAGAAGTGTAGAACCCACAATTACAAATAAGTACAGAAGAACGTGTTGAACTAAAAACAGATAAGAGGAGCTAGTTGGAATAGGTGGGTGGCCACCAATATCCAGCTAGATCAATACTCCCCCCTTAGGAAGAAATGGTCTCCATTGCATTGAGTTCCCCCATCATGTGAGGAAAATTTTGCTGGATTTGTCCCCGAGTGAGCCACTTTCCTTGGTGTAGGAGTTTCCCTGGCTTGACAACCCTATAAAGTTGGATCCTCTACTGGCGAGTGCCCTTGACCTGTGTGTCCACTATCTGATCAGTGGATGCTTGTCCCATGCAGTCAGGGTTGAGATATGTTGGTGTCAGCTGTTCTGTGATCTCTGAGGTGTCCAATAATGGTGGAAAATATGGTTGTAGGAGTTCCACATTGAACACTTGGTGCAGGCCAAGGAAGGGTGGAGTCTTGAGCTCAAAATAATTGCTACCCACAACTTTGTTGATAGTGTAAGGCCCATAGTGAAGTGGGCAGAGCTTCTGATGGGGCCTTGTGAGACGATCCTTCTGCAAATGTAACTAGACTTTGTCTCCAACCTGAAACTAGTGTGGTACCCTATGTTGATCATGGTGCTCTTTGTACTTAGCATTGGATTTCTGCAAAACATCCTGGACCTGTTGGTGGATGTGTTGAATCCTCTCAATGAATCTGGTGGCTTTGTTGATCGCAGAATGATCATGGGAAGAGTCTGTCTGTGTGGTGGCAAGAGGTAGTGCAACATCAATTGGACCCAAGGGTTGGAATCCCAACCCCACTTGAAATGGGCTATGGCCGGTGGAGCAATGGATAACCATGTTGTAACTATGTTGAACATAGGGAAGATTCTCATCCCATGTACGTGATTGCTTAGAGTTGTACATGCACAAGATGTGCACAATCATATGATTGACGACCTCTATTTGGACGTCTGCTTGGGGATGGAAAACAGTGGATTTCATGAGCTTGGTGTCCAATAGTGACCAATGACTCGACCAAAATTTGCTGAGGAATCCGTTGTCCCGGTCGGAGATGATGGTATGTGGTATCCAAAAATGGACCCACACTCCTTTGAAGAAGAGCTTGGCAATATCTGTCGCTGTGATATTCTTCTTGTAGGCTGTGAGGATGACCATCTTTGAAAACCAATCAATGACCACAAATACACAGTCATTTCCTTGCTTGGTGGAGAGAAGGCCAAACATGTAATCCATTGAGATGGATTCCCAATGCTTCTCGGGAGTAGTAAGAGGGATGTATAAGCCTCGCTTCTTGATGGTTGGCTTGGAAATGGAACAAGAAGTGCAAGATCTGATATACTTGCTGACATCCTGTCGAATTTTTGGCCAATAAAAATGTTTCTGAAAAAAGACCACAATTTTCTCCACGCCAAAATGTCTTGCCACTATAATGTGCTTCCCAAATCAGGTTTGCACACTTTCTTGTAGGAACATGGAGATGGCCCATGTGGAATAATAGTCCATCATGAATGTGAAAATCGATGACAATCGAGCCTGTACCCAGGAGCTGATAGGTGGTGGCAAAGTCCAGATCTTGCTGATAAAGTTGGGGCCACTCAGATGCCTCATGTCCACAGGAATGGAGCACAATGGTGATTTCAACCACAGGAGGTCGACTGAGGTAGTCAATGACACGATTTGAGATCCTTGTCTTATACTTGATGTTGATATGGAACTACTGTAGATAGGTGGACCACTTCTTATGGTGGTCGTTCTGCAATTTCCCTTGTGTATGTATGAACTGTAGAGGCTTGTGATCAATGTGGATGATTGTCTCCTTTCTCAGAATGTAATGTTTCCATTGACGAAATGCTTGTACAATGTAATACATTTCCTTGTCATAGGTGGGGTATTTTCATACAATATATGAGAGTGTCTCACTATGGTATGCCACCAGATGACCGTGCTGAGTGAGAACTGCACTTATAACATAGTCATATGCGTCAGTCTCAATCTCGAATGATTGCTGCAGATCGGGAAAGGAGAGTACTGGAGCTGAGCACAAGCGATGCTTCAGATCATAGAATGCTCATTGTTGTTCCTTCCCCCACATGAAATTTTCCCTTCCACCTCCCTTGGTCACCTGGCAGAGGGCCCATGCAATATGGGAGAATCCCAACATGAACCATAGGTAGAAATTGGCCAGTCCCAAGAAGCTCCGAAGCTCGGTCAGTGTGGTTGGGGTTAGCTAGTCACGGATGACTTGGATCTTAGCTGGATCAACATGTACCCCATGCTCATCAACAATGTAGCCCAATTATTAGACCTTGTTCATTCCAAAAGATCATTTTCCCAAGTTGGCATATAGCTTGTGCTTTCGCAGAGTGCTCAAAACTTGTTGAATATGCCACATGTGCTCCTCCCAAGTTCCGTTGAAGATGAGGATGTCATGCAAATAGACCACCACAAAAGAGTTGATGAAGGGTCTCAATACATCATCCATCAACCTCATGAAAGTGGTTGGTGCATTTGTTAAGCCAAAGGGCATGACCAACCATTCAAATAGACCTTCTTTAGATTTGAAGGTTGTCTTCCATACATTAGTTGGTTCTATGGGAACTTGGTGGTAGCCAGACTTTAGGTCAATCTTGCTGAAGAAATTTCCCCCCTTGAGTTGGTCAAGAAGGTCATCAATCATGGGAATGGGGTACTGGTTCTAGATAGTGATTTTTTTAAGGATCTGTAATCAATGCAGAGTCACCAAGTCCCATCCTTCTTCTGCCCCAATATAATTGGGCTTCTGCAAGGGGAGGAGCTAGGTATGATGTGCCCCTTTTGAAGAAATCTTGGATCTGATGCTTGATTTCATCATTTTCCATCAACGAGCAATGATAGACTGATCCATTAGGTAGAGGTGCACCGGGGGTTAGATCAATTGGATGCTTGACTTGGTAGTGTGTCGGTACCCCGGTGGGTGAGGAGAAGATGTCTCTGTATTCTTCCATGATCCCGTCCACTTGATTTTTTTGCAAAGAGAGGCTTTGTGTAGATGCCACAGATGTGGCAACAACCTTCTATTTACTATGAGCATGGATCACAAACAAGACAAACTTCCCAGTTTGTGAAATGACCTTACTTCATTGCTTAGTATAGATTAAAGAAATATTAGTAGGCGGCGCTACCTTTGGTATCCTGTACAATCGTCTACCAAAGTAATAATAACACTGCGAGGTCTAGACTCATACATAGAATGGCACTTCCACAAATATGGTTTTCCTAAAATAACATCACAAACTTCAAGGGGAGAAATATCACACAATACCTCATCTTTGAAAGGATTGATGTTGTAGGGAAGACAACATTGTTGGTTGACACAAATATCTCTTCCTTGGAAAAACCAACCGATGTTGTAGGGCTGTGAGTGTGGTGTCGTTGGTAGGTCCAGCCTCTTTATGACCTCTACTGAAATAAGGTTTTTCTGACTACCACTATCGACAATGAAATGAAGCAGAACCCCCTTTACCCACATCTGTGAGTAAAATAGGTGTTCTCCTTCCTCTGGTTCTTCTAGTTTGCTTGGCCAGAATTTGGTGGTTGCAACAGTGGCACTGGGTTCAACATCGATAATCAGATTCCCTCCTTTAATATTTGATTCAGAATCGAAATTGACCTCTGACTCAGAAGCCTTCATCTTGGCCATGAGTGACTTCTTGGAGCGACATTCTTCAGTGTTGTGCCAAGGGATTTTATGGTACTCACACCATTTTCCCATGTCCTTCTTCATCTTCTCATTTCCCTTCTTGTGTTGCGTCTTGAACTAGTTGTCCTAAGAGCAACCATCTCGGCTCGATCCCTTACTGTGTGGGTTGGGGCCACCTTTTCCCTACTTCGACTGTGAGGAGTTCACATATCCAAATTATCGCCTATTCTACTTAAATTTATGCTTGATATTGACAACACATCTATAAGTCGTGCCCAATGAGGCGATGTCCAGAAACTCCGTTTCTGTTTGAATGTATATATGCAAACAACCGTGGTATTTGAGCACCATATGACTCTCAAATTCTTTGAATCCAAATTTGGTGTGCAGGGTATGGAAAATATTGGTGAAATCTGATACTGTTTGGTCCCTTTCTTGACTCGGGGTGGTCCATCTGGTGTACTGGTCCTCATAGCTTCCAAAAAGGTAGTATTGTTCTTTAATGATGTCCTGGATGGAATCCCATGTAGGGGCCACCACAAATATTTCAGATTCCTCTACGACCCTTTTCTCAAAGTAAGTATCCTACCCGTCCTTAACATGGGGGATGACCTTGAGGAGTGCAAAAGTAATCTTTTCCCTATCGAAAAAATTGTGGACTGAAAAATATCTTTCGAGAAGATTCAACCATTTATCTACAAAATCTGCATCTATCGGTCCTTCAAATTATGGAATATAAAAATTTACTTGTACCTTGAAGGGGGTTGCATGACCGCTTGATGAAGATGCTTCTCATGTGGGAAGTCGTCGAAGGATCTGCACAAAGTTGTTCCTTTTTCACGCGAGGGCTTCCTCGAGCAACATTTTAATAAGATCTCCTACTCCATAATATTTCTTTTCTTCCCCCATGGTTTGTTTTCAGGATCGGCGCAACTGATCTTGCAATGGATTGATTAGTTTGAGTCCCAACTTCTTGTACCCAGATCTTGTCGAGGACATGCACGAAGAAAAATAAATGAAGAGCATACCACTCTGATACCACTTATTCAAATTTAGGAGCGGAACTAAATGATTAACAAACCGAATACAATAAACATAGAGATATGAAGAATAACACATATATCTAGTGAACAATATCTTCTATTTAATAATTGAAATAGGCCGAAACTGTAAAACTGCAGAAATGAAACACTTGCTCGAATGGTGGTAGCTATCTCTGAGAAGAGATGTGGCTGCTAGGCACATCCGTCTGAGCAGAATCAATTACAACAAGGCTCCAGAGGCCTTTTTGATATTACTCATGAATTCAAAAACCCTAGACATCCAAAAACCTAACCCTAGGAGGCGAAATGCCAAAATTTGTGTGGGCCCCTATGGGTAAGTTGGTACCTCAACTTCCCGGGGTCATAAATTTTGCATACAACCTCTGTTTTATGCGCGTGATTGTTAAGCCCTAATATTGGCTCATTAACCCTTAATTGGGGCATATTATATTAGTAATTTTATTTTATTTATGTTGGCTTTAGGCCATTAGTTGTAATTATACCTCCTAGTC
>JASDQU010316852.1:1435-12417 GCA_032191745.1 Picea mariana | reverse complement strand
CAACGAGACGAGAAGGGGTGGGGCTAGGATGGAAAAGTTACGCTGACGACCTGCTTAACGGACTTACACCCTAGTGCAAGCTCCCACACATAATCGTGGGTATACCCTCCAAGGAGTCCGAGTGAGTTTGATCAACGTCGATTCCAGGTACCGTGAAGACTTTCCCATCCACAGTCACCTTGGGTAAGAACCTAGAGAGACAGGCCACTACGATCACCACAAACAACAGTACAGCCTGGGGGAACAGTCGTCAGTCCGATCCACACGCAAGGGCAAGGTATCTAGCCCGAAATCAACTCAAAGGCTTCCACTCATAATTGTGGGTATACCTCGGAGTGATCCCCGTAATACCTGCAATCTCTACACCGATGTCAACAAAGAAGGGTTAGTAACTCTGCCAACACCAATGCGACCTAGTGCTTGACCCTTGTGTTAGAAGGGCTTCCCAAGACAATATGTTGCAAATGGAATTTAACACTCCCTAACTCAAGATGCTATTGTGTGTTTTGAGCTTTTGGAGAGTGTATCTCTCTTCCTACTCCAAAGCACTAGCTTAACTAAATGTTGGTGTAAAAGAGCCCTAGAAAAGAGTTACTAGATACATTTTAAGATTACGCAATGTTCTTAAGGGCTGTTGTTTACTCAAGGGTAACGGAAATGAAACTCATGTGTGTATGACTCTGACCCAAATAATGTAAGAATGAGAATGAAAAATAACACTTTCCGTTCAATGAATCCTATATATGGGAGAGAGAGAAGTTTTCTAAATCAACCACGAATCATATACAAAATTTCCTTTTTCCAATGTCAATACAAACAATCATTCATCAAATAACAATGTACTATGTTTTCTTTTTCAAAACTTCAACAATTCTTACAATTTGATTTTCAATGTTTTGTAAATGATAAAAACAATTTGATGGAAGAAAACAATTGTGTTCACTTTCCAAAAAGAACTCACACTATATCAATGAGAGAGCAGAAAATCAAATCACAAAGAATCAAGAAATAACAACCCAATCAACTCTTTCAACGAAAGCAAGAACAAAGAACAAACCAAATAGTCTTCCCAATGCAAACAAAAATGTGCTTTCAAACCAACAAGCAAATGAGAAACACCAAACACTTAACTCTCAACCAATCACTGGTTCTCAGCCAATCAGACACACTCAACTCCAGAAGTCAGAGAGAACGAATTTACCAATAAGAGCCAAGAAATGAAAGTCAAGCTACAAAGGCAAGAAAAACCTTGAAACCCTAAAATTGTTCGAGCATGCAAACCAAAGCAAGAGATATATAAATCAATGATCCAATAAGCCCAAAAAAGGTAATTCAACTGATCTGAGCAGTTGGAAAATTCAAAACTCAATTTCAAAATTTTCAAAAATCTTGCTCACAGGCAAGCAGTGTTACACAGTGCGAGAATATAAGATTCTCGCAAGCAACCCTGTAGCAGGGTGCGAGGTGTTCGCACTGGACCCTATATGCAGGGTGCGAACCTGAATGATTCTCGCAGGCTGTAATTAAACACAGTGCGAGAACTCCTGAAGATGACAAAAATTTTGAAAGTGAAAGCAAAAATGACAAAGGCTGCTGGACCCAGTAAGTCTATCAGGATATCCTGAAGACTCAGAGACTGACTAGACAGGAGAAAAAGAAAACGAGAGCAAATGGCCACAGAAAAACTCAAAGACCATAAAGAAAAAAGGGAATGTCCCCAGCGGAGTTGCCAATTTTGTTTCAGGATTAATCCGTGAGTGCGGACATAAACCGATCTCCCTAGATCCACCTGGATCTAGAACAAAACAGGACATAATGATACTCTTTCCCTAGATTTTCACTATTGAATGAACTAGGAGGCAAGAATCATGAACATACCGTATGATCGCTTACTTGGGTCTTTGTTGTACCAATTTTGCTCCGATGCTCTTGTGCAGTCTAGACCAAGACAATTCAAACCAATCGAAGTGAAAACAACTCAATATATTCAACAGTTAATCTATACATATGATCAAGGAGTTATGTAATAAAGTGCAATCAACTTTATGGGAAAGGGACACATTACTGTATTATATTGATAGAAAGAAAAACTTACAACCTGAGTCTTGATGTTGCAAGCCTCCTTTAGATGGCTCCTAGCTCTGACACACACACTTGCTCATGCATGAAGAAGATCAACCACTTTTGATAACCTTGTTGGTGTCTCTAGTTGTTGTAGCATCAGTCCTTCATACAATCTTACACTAATTCTCCAATAAATCTCTTACTAATTTGTTGCTTAACCTTTTCCATGAGCATTCCCCTCAATTTATAAGAGAGAATGGATTAGTTACTAGGATAGGAATGATCCCAAGATATCAGGAAAACCAGTACTTAGATAACCATTCGAATGCCAACTCATCATTCTAGAAGATTCCCTTCTAGAAAGTTCGAGAATTTATCTTTTTCCTTCCTTTAGAAGATGTTCGCACCCTGATAGTTAGGTACAGTGCGAACTTCTCGCACCCCAACTTAATGCAGCCTGCGAGAATCATGCATTCTCGCAGGCAAATATATAGGTAGCCTGCGAACCTCCCTTAAAAATATGATTTCTGGAAAGAAACAAAGGTAACTTTTCTYAGGAAAGTGTTCTAGTGAAGAGCCTGATTTCTTCATCATCATTAAATCATCATGACAACCAAATTTATGGATAACAAACAAGAAGAGTATCGAGGAATATTCCATTCTCGATAATCCTGTTTACACTAAATGCTTTACTCGTGAGGGGGTTGAGGTCTATGGATAAAATTGATTAATCAACCAATCCGCGCTTGTCAATTACTAAAATCAGTTATAAGAGGGACCCACTCCCACAGTAAGTTCTTATCACTTAGACGAGCTTTTATGAACCAGTAATCAACTGAAACGTAGTCATAGGGTAACTGCTCCATGGCTTATCGAAAATGTATGCTTTATAGTAAGGTCTATTGGAAATGGATTCATCGAAGTCAATCTTACCAAAGTGAAAATCCTTCTAATGTTAATGATTCCAATAGAACTCTTTCCAATAGTACTATCATAAAGCTTCTATCGAAATATAAATTAGAGTTCTTCATCTATGTATTCTGAGGATAATTTCTTGGTGGGTAATAGCCCGATGGATTTCAGGCATGGTACAATAAGCGAAGATCCACCTTATGGTTGAGCATGACTTAGAAGTTGGTCTTTTCGGACAAGGGCCAATTAACAAACAAGTGGAAAAGCTTAAGACCTTTGATTCTCATGATTGCTTGCGAGGTTGGGATTTAGATTGTATTAGAAAAATAGTAGTTTCCTATGTTAGTATCAAATCAAGTAGGTAGTGATARAGTACCTTGTCAAAATTTTGMTAGGGGGTACCCATTGAAGTTCTCTGATCTAGAAAATTTAAGTGAGTAGTTGTGGGGGCACAACAAATGGTGACTTATTGGGAAGAACTAATTATCTCTGCTTTTAGATACACMCTCATATTGTCTTACTTTGTCCCTTTTTCAATCTTAAAATTTCATAGATATGCTTGCATCGTGGATCCCACATCATTAACATTTTACTGAAAAATGAGAAAATGGGACAACCAAGAYGATCTGTTGAATAATCCYTATGAAATGTTAAGGGACATATTTATTAACTTATTTCATACACAAAAATATTAGGAGAACAAGACACCATAAAGGAGTCAGCCTTACTATTTATAGACTAATGTGTGTTCCTCATCTCTCTTTTCCCAACATTGCTTCATCACCAGTAAGTGTCCATAGCTCTGRCGAAGTTTCCTTTGTATCATACAAGCATGGCCCCATTKCCAATGAGCATCCATAGCCCCGATGGGTTTACTTCTACTCCCCACACCATTGACAATGCTTCCAACTTCTTTATGATTTTTCTTTATGCATTCACCCTTAAAGATTTGTAATATATGTATTGCTTCTACAACATGGGTGTTTTAGGAAGCGGGGTGATACAAGAGTTGCTTTGATATGTTAGCCTCAATCAATACCCTATCCTTGTGGGTTCATTCTACGAATATTTTGATATGATCCTTACATTCAGTGAATTGGGAAAGGTATCACAAAGATTATTTAGGAGACATCTGTAACTATAACCTTTCTTCAATCTTTTGAAAACCAACAAGCTCTATATGAGAGTGATCACACAGTTGTAGACAAATTGTCATCATGAGTATGAATAGTAGGTGTTAACAATCTGATGGTTTTTCTTTGAAACAGATCTGACCCAGTCACTCCCCTATTGGTAGGATCATCATCTATGTTTTGTGTACACTGGGTAATGATGCAAATAAAATTTTTCACTTCTAGGTACTTGAAGAGATACTCACATAGGAGCTAAGTTCAAATTTTGTTATACAGTCCCAGTTTTTAGTCAAAATTTTGCAGTTAGAGGAGAATAATCAACAAAGACCTTATTTACAAACAAAGAGCGGACTAAATCAGAAAATGAAAAGAAAACCGAAAGGAAAAAACTTAATTTTAAAAGCATAAGCGAAACTTCAAAAGGAAAATGCAATCAAGAAGGAAACCTAATATGTACAAGGCTACATCACCAAAGGTGATTAGAAGAAGTATCATTTGAGAATTTGACCATTGATAGGGAGCTCCTCCATATCTCCCTCCAAGGTCTTGAGTCTCAAGGTTCCTGACCTAATCTTTTTATGGATTTGATATGGGCTTAGCCACAATTTTTGGAACTTGGTGTGTTTTCCTTTCATTTCATTGGCCTTATCCCATTTAAGAACTAGATCTCCTTCTTGAAAATATTTATTTCCCACAGAGGTTTTATCAAACCATCTCTTGATCGGTTCTTGGTGGTGTACTAGATTTTTTAGATTTAACTCTTTCTTCCTCTAATTTAAGRAGCATATTGACCCTTTGTTACTTTACTGGGCATTCCTTGTTTTGGAAAGATTGAGCTAGTTGCAGGGAAGGTAAGAAAGTATGTGTAGGAAAGATAGCTCCATGTCCATATACTAGTAAGAAAGGAGAATTTCCTAGGGAAGCCTTAGGTGTCACAATCCCGAGACACTTTGTGCTTCCATTTGATCCCAATATTCCTTCCAGAGCGTATAATCTTCCATTATCTTCTATAGCTTAGTGAGTTGCATCTTTTCCAAATCAAGTTCTGCATCGCAAATTTTAGTTGTGACTTCTAGCTTTAATTTTTGTTGTCTTATTTATGAAGCTTTTATCTAGAGTGATTAGCCTAGTAGTTGGTTTCATCAAGTATTCACGCAAAACCTCTTGACTAGATTCGGTAAGCTACTCAAGATTCGCCTGACTAGCTTCCCTCATTTCTTCCACTTGAACTATTCTTAATTTGACTTGTGTTGCCTCATCAATGTCAGGCATGATTTTCATCTTGAATTCTTCTAGAAGTTCATATGAAGCATTCCACATTCCTTTATATGCCTTTGGTTCCTTTTTCTAAATGCTTTGGATATCCTCTAGTAGAGGCTTCCATGTATTGAAAAAGACTTGGTCTTTTAGCTTATGTCTACTGATGTAAAGTGGTAGGGTATCTAGTGGATTTTCATACACACCTTTCCAATCTATAATTATATCAAAGGCATCATTATCCTTTTGATACTTATCTCTTATTTCTTCAATACGATCCTCAAGCCTTAGAAGGTCCTCCCTATTCCTTTGGATATCATTCAAGATGCAGAAACACCTCCTTTGTTCTGATTTTAATTCTTCATTAATATCCATGGTTTCTGCCCTTATAATTTCTAGGGTGAGGGTTCCTACTTTTTTTTCTTTAGTAGCTCTCTCAAGCTTCTCTTTATCTGTTTCTAGACCTAGAATTTTGTGCTCCTGTTGTTCCAAAAACTTGTTGGTTTCTACTTGCTTTGCTTGTAGACTGGTCAATTCCTATGCATACTTATTTTTCATTTGTTCCATTTCCCTAGAGTCCTCCTGCTTAATAGCATCTAGTTCTTCCCTTTGCAAGTTTTCATTTGTGAGGGCTCTCTTCTCAAACTATGTCTCCATTTTATTCTGTTGTGCTTGTAGAGCCTTTTCCATCTCCTCCTTGTGGAGATTCTCTATGATTTTTACTCCCTTCTCAAATCCAACAGTAATGTTATCCTTTTGTGTGTTCATGGTGTTTTCCAATTCAACCATTATGGCTTGCGTTGTGTCTAAGGCAGCAACCAAGTCATACAGAGACATGGAATTTTCCCTTACAAATGCATGAAGAGCTGAGACAATTTGGATATCATTTTCTTTGGGATCGGGCCTGACTTCCATGCAATAATTCTCTTGGTTAATGGTTGGCTAACTGTAGCATCCCCAACCCCAATTTGGGCCATGCCACACAAAATTCCACCTCTCTAATACCATTTAATTAACTAAATTTTTTGCATATGAATGTAAATGCATTTCTAACATCATATACATTTCAAGCATAATTATAACATAAAATCCCATAACAGAATTAACTCAATTAAACACACATTGATAAACAAGGAACGCAAGAAGACACTTATCTTTTATAAAACACCAACTGGTTTCATACCTTAGACGTTCCTCCCAGCCATAAACTCTACTAATCATAAACTCTCAGCAGTAGGTCACCCCTAAGCTAAGGCTAAAACTCCACCAGGGAAGGTTTCCTATGCCAAACTAAGGTCCAACCAACAGAATAAAACTCAGGTCAAGGTGCCAACTTTAGCAACTAGCCTACAACCTCTCATTTCCCACAACCTTTGCCACCCTATGAAGTGTACCCCTTCTCTACTCAACAATCCTTCGGTTGTCCCACTTCCCTTACGGGCTTTAGCAGCAGAACGGATAGAAAGTCTCAAAGCTCTATAGCTACTGCCTAACATTTAGGGAAAACAATTCCCAACAGTTCTCTCACCCAGAAAGAATGCTGACAGGCCTAACAACCTACTTCTTTAGTATACACACAGGCCTTACAACTTGCTTCTTCAGCTCAAACTACCCAGGTTTACTAGTTACAATCAACTGCAATAACTCCCAAGTCCAAGTACGCATGATGGATGGCATGGAGAGTACATATGGCAAGAATGATTGAGAGAATTGTGAAAAAAATTACGAGAGAATGATAGAAAACACACTATTTCCCCACTTTATGTATGCATGTTTCCAACTTGACACTTGTCATGTTGGGAACTACATTGTCCCCACTTGGTGATACGTTCCCCATCCTTAGGAACTTAGGATAAAATATCATATAATTAGACTTTAGGAATAATATTATATTATTGCCTTGGCTTAAGCCCCTTTGGCTTAGCCCCTCTTCCTAGACTCTTAGCCCCCTTTTCCCTCATGTGGAGTTCTTAGCCAAAGGAATTCTGGCTCAAAATATCCTAGCTCAAAATATCCTGGCTCACCAACCTATATGTACATTTACAATTGGGGTTCATCCTAGGGGTATTACATTCCCCTCCCCCTTATTTATGTATTGTCCTCAGTGCATTATATACACATGTACAATCCAAAAATATTTAAAAATATTCAAAAAGATGTGGGTACTCCTCCCACATGGAATCTTCCTACTTCCAGGTTACATCTCCAGAACCGTAACAGGTCCATTTGACCTTTATCAGCCGATGTGTTTGACAATCCAAATGGCACCATTGTAAACTCATAATGACCATGCCTTATTGATATCTTCTTCTTTAATTCTCACTTGGTGATATCATGACCCGAGGTCAATCTTGGAGAATATCTTTGCATCTTTTAGCCGATCAAAAAGATCATCTATCCCTAGCAAAGGATACTTGTTCTTCACATTCACTTTATTCAACTGCTTGAAATCAATGCATAGCCTCAAGGTACCATCCTTCTTTTTCACAAATAGCATTGGGGCACCCCGAGGTGACACNTCCAAATGGCACCACTATAAACTCATAATGACCATGCCTTATTCTTAATGCAGTCTTATTGATATCTTCTTCTTTAATTCTCACTTGGTGATATCATGACCCGAGGTCAATCCTGGAGAATATCTTTGCATCTTTTAGCCGATCAAAAAGATCATCTATCCCTAGCAAAGGATACTTGTTCTTCACATTCACTTTATTCAACTGATTGAAATCAATGCATAGCCTCAAGGTACCATCCTTCTTTTTCACAAATAGAATTGGGGCACCCCGAGGTGACACACTTGGGCGTATATACCCCTTCTTCAAAATATCTTCAAGTTGCATTTGTAATTCCTTCAACTTTGGTGTACTCATCCTATAAGGAGTCTTAGACACTAGGGTTGCTCTAGGTATCAAATTAATAGAAAAATCAATATCTCTTTTTGGTGGCAACTTCGATATCTCTTTAAATACATCCTCAAACTCTTTCAAGACTACATAGTCTTCAGTGTTTGACACCTTATCCTTAGATGCCTCTTCCATATGAGCTGCATAAATTTGACATCCTTTTCTGAAGCTTCTCTTTAGCTGCAAGGTTGAAATTTCTATGATAGTTACTTCCCTTGGAATACCTTTAACTATTCTCAAGTTCCCTTCTTCATCCAAACAAGTAAATGCCTTATTATAACAATTTAGGACAACGTGATTCTTAAATTATTCATTGTTTATTCAGTAGAGTATTTTATGACAGTGGAACTGCATTTTGGCTTTAATTTCCTCGACGTTTTGATCCCTAAGATGGGATCATCATCAAGAGTTTATTAAGCTCAATTTATTAGTGGTCTCTCAAACCCTAAATAAATAGACGTTGATACCACTGAGAGAGCTGACCAATGTAAGTATTGTTCCATGATGCTATTATCTTCCTCTTTAATTCTCTTTATCGCATGCCTCCATGCTTCTTTAATTTTGAAGCCTTCATCTATGTTGATGTTTGCAAAATTTAATTCTATTTCAAGGGCTTCACGTACCTTTCTTTTACCATAATGACTCATCTTCACAATAATTTTAGCGTTATCAATACAAATCAGATGGCCAGTGTCTTGTGAATGCTCGACCAAGGCAAATCACTTGATCCGGTTATGTTTGAAGTCTACGCAATGTTCCTTGAGCCTGATCTGTAGCGATATTCATGTCTCTCCAACATAATATCTTCCACATGAGCATGGTATTGAGTAAACACCCTTATGATGTTTTGGATCCATGATGTCTTTAGCATAATCCAACATGTTTCTGAGTGTATTAGGAGTGAAGATAACCCCAATATTGCCCTTCTTTAAAATTCTTTCAATTTTTTCTGTTGTTCCTTTCATGTAAAGGAGTGTGATCTTTTTTGTTTCAATTGATGGTTCACGCATAGTCTGGTTTCTATCCCTTGCTCTTGAGACTACCTTTTTAAACTGATGTTCTTTATAACCGTTGTTCCTAAATACATCAACCAAGTGATTAAGTTCATGTGTCACATGCTCACTGTCCAAAACCCTAATTGCACGAGTCGCTAGTGTGTTAATGACCCCAAGTTTTTGTGTAGGGCGGTGATGAGACTCACCATGGAGATACCCATTAGTATGTGTCTTCTTGCAATAAACCTGGTGAGATAACAAGCCATAATTTTTCTTTGAGACGAGGATGTCCAAGAATGTGGTGTTGTTATTGTCCTCTATTTCCATGGTGAATTTTATGCTCTCAACCCGCCTGTTTAGATGATCTTTGAACTTATCTAAGTTATCTTTACCATGAGGCTAAATTACATAGGTGTCTTTTTCCCAAAGTTTCCATCATTCTGGTCTCATTTGGAGTTGGTTGTCCCTAAGAATTATTTATGAAGAATGGTGGCTTGTTCCCCTTCTTTCTATGCTCCATCTTACATTTCTTCTTTTCTTCCCAAGCCTTTTGGAAAGTTGGTCTTCCTCTATGTTGATCATGGAGGCACTTGGCCCTCCTTATTGCTTCATCCAATGTCTTGGGATCATCATACTATATCTTTTCACTGAATATTGATGGCAACCCATAGCTTCCCATTTGAAGATTCATCCTGTAGTGATAATAGTGTGGATCATAGGAACCTGTGCATCTTTGGAGTGGATGCAATTAGGTTATCCATATAATCTACACATTAATGTCATAACATAAATGTATGGATCCCTTGAGTTAATCTTTGTGTAGATTTCATCATTTCCCCCCCAAAAAAACCTTTTATCCTCCACCCACCAACTTGCTAAAATCTTTTTGAAGTCAGTATCCCGATGAAAGTTTTCAACAAAACTACTAACCATGTGTTTTTTTAAGTTGATAAATTTTGTATTACTTTTATAGCTCTAAAGGTTGATGATCTAAAATGGATCCAAGAAGGCCTAAAAATCAAAGTTCTCAGAATCGGACGAAACCARCACCATTGCATCCGGCTCGTCACTCTAATTCCGGCCATATACTTGTTTTCACAAATGGACATCGTATGCGAAAGATATCACGTTCTGACCAATTTACCAAACATRCAAAAAAGTCAAACTGGTCAAAGTCAACAGGTCGTACTGCTGACATGAGCAGTCCGACARGTGACGTCAGCATAACRTCATCATGCTGACATGTCATCGCCTGGAGGTGACATGTGTCACTCAATTTTGGCATTTTTGGGTTGAGTTGGACCAGTACGAATTTGACATGTGGCACTGTACGAATGACACGTGGCAGTCTGTACATGACGCCACCCAATGACAGGATAACACGTGGTAGTATATAAGACAAATGGTTGTACAGAAGCTAACTTGGCAAGGTGTCTGGGATGTATGGAAGCTGACATGGCAGGGTGACTAGGTTGTACAGATGCTAACATGGCAAGGTGTCTGGGTTGTATGGATGTTGATGTGGCAACTGACTGTGCATGTTGACTGTATGATGATTGTATGGTACGGATGAATCACATGGTGACATGTGGCCCAATCAAAGGGTGCCACGTAGCACCCCGGATTTAGCCAATGTTGGCTAGGTCAAAATTTTTTGTTACCTGCAAGTTTCAAAACCCTGACCTCCACTCGCGCCAATGGACTAACCTCCCAGG
>JASDQU010316850.1:2821-13200 GCA_032191745.1 Picea mariana | reverse complement strand
TTCCCATAGAAAGTGATACTTGATTGGAATGTGCTTAGTCTTGGAGTGCATCACCGGGTTTTTTGAGATATTGATGGCACCTGTATTATCACAATATATTGGAATGGGCTCATCATACTCAACCTGTATATTTGTCAAAGTTTGTTTCATCCAAAGAACCTGTGTACAACATGTTGCTACTGCAATATACTCTGCCTCAGCTATAGATAGAGATATCGATGATTTTTTCTTACTTAGCCATGATACCAAACACTCACCTAAGTAGAACATTGCTCCACTAGTGCTTCGTCAGTCATTAATACAACCTGCCTAATCTGCATCTGTGTACGCAATAAGTGATAGATATGCATCTTATGTTTCTTTGAGATATCTAAAGATCCTCTTTACTACTAATACATGTGATTCCTTTGGTTTTGCCTGAAATCGTGGCACCCATCCAACTGCCTGCATTACATCTGGTCTGGATGTTGTCACATATAGTAGGTTGCCAATCATTGACCTGTATTTCCTCTGATATATAGACTTTGAATCATCATCTTTGCTCAACTTACAACTGGTTTGGATGGGAGTGATAACTGGTTTGCAATATTCCATTTAGAACCTCTTTAGCATTTCTCTGATATACTTGGTTTGAGAAAAAAAAATCCTTGGTTGCTTTGACGTATCTGAAGTCCCAGAAAGAAGGATAGTTCTCCAAGTAACGACATTTCAAATTCATTATGAATATATTTTGCAAATTTATGGCTTAACCTGTCATCATCACTACCAAAAATAATATCATCAACATAAACTTCAATTAATAAAATATTACCTTGACTTACCTTGATGTAGAGGTTGTTGTCTACACTTCCTTTTTTGAACCCTACCTGTTGGAGATACTTATCTTGTCTGGACTACCATGCTCTAGGAGCATGTTTTAGACCATACAAGGCCTTCTTTAATTTACACACATATTTTGTGTTCTTTGACAACTGAAATCCTTCTGGTTGTTCAATGTAGACTTCTTCTTCAAGTTCCCCATTCAGAAAAGATGATTTTATTTCCATCTAATATAATTTAATATTTTTGGAGCATGCATAAGCTAAAAGCAAACAGATTGCTTCCATTCTGGCAACTGGAACAAATGTCTCTTCAAAGTCGATTCCTTCAATCTGTGCATATCTTTTACATACCAATCTAGCTTTTTTCCTTGTAACATGTCCATATTCATTCAATTTATTCTTGAAAACCCATTTTGTGCCGATCACATTCTTATTCTTTGGTCTTGGAACCGATTCCCAATTGTCATTTTTCTCTATTTGATCCAATTCTTCATCCATGGACTTTTTCCAAAATTCATCCTTGTTGGCTTCTTCAAAACAGTTTGGTTCATATGTAGATAAGAGTGTTAGGTGTGTTTGTTACGGTGAATGTATTTTTCTTCCAGTCTCAACTCCTGCATCTTTGTTTCCAATAATTTGATCTGAAGGATGATTCTTTTGTACTCGTTTTCTAGGTGTCTTTGGAGATACTTGTTGAACTTGCTCTTCTGATTCTGTCCGATTTTCTTCATATTCATCTTCCTCTTCTACTTCTTTTTCATATTCTTCTTCAAAAATTTGTTCCATTGATTTGTTTTCTTCTTCCTTTGATTATGGTATGCATGTTTCATCAATTGTTACGTTGATAATTTCCACAACTTTTTTTAATCTTATATTGTAACACTTGTATGCTTTCCTTGTACTTGAGTAACCAACAAGTATTCCTTTGTCCACACGATACTCAAACTTTCCCATTCTTCCATCTTCTCTTTTGATGTAGCATTTGCTTCCAAAAACTCTGAAGTGCTTCACATTTGTTGGTCTTCCTTTCCATTTCTTGTAGGGAGTTTTATCAGTGTTGTTTCTGAGCATTACTCTGTTTTGAATGTGAACTTTTGTATGCATTGCCTGTGTCCAAAAAATATCTATCAACTTTGAATCCATTATCATTGTTCGAGCCATTTCTTGTACTGTCATGTTCTTTTTTTCAACAACTCCATTCTATTGAGGTGTCCTAGCGATGAAGAATTGCCTTTTTATTCCATGATTGTTGCAGTAGTCCATAAATTCCTTTGAGGTGAATTCTCCTCCATTATCCAATCTTAAGCATTGATTCTTGAATCCATCTCATTTTCAACCATTTCCTTGTAGATATTGAAGTTTTCAAAAGCTTCTGACTTGTTTTTAAGAAAGAAAACTGCAGTCATTCTTGTATAATCATCAACTAATAACATAAAGTATCTCTCACCTTTTAATCCATTTGTTGTAGTTGTTCCAACTAGATTAGTATGCACAATTTCCAGTGGTTTTGTTGTTGAATATTCCTTTGATTTGAACCTGGTCTTTGCTTGATTTACTTGTTGGCAATGCTTGCATAAAGTGTTGGTTGGTTTCGTGATATGGGGCATTTCTCTGAATGCTTCTCTTTTGTTGACTTTGACAAGGTTATCAAAATGAATGTGACCCATTCTTTTGTTCCATAGCCAACTTACATATTCCTTTCCTAGACAACACTTTTCATTTCCAATTTCACTTAACACATATATGTTGCTTGAAGCTCTTGCAGCTGTAGCGACCAATTTCCCTGAACCTTCTTTTCTCATCTCATACTTTTGTGAATCAAAAGTAACTTTATGACCTTGGTCACACATTTGACTCACACTTAAAATATTATGTTTCATATCTTCTACTAGTAGAACATTTTCTATCTTTTCATTCTTGTTCCCAATTCGGACTGTGGCTTTTCCAATGATTTTGGTTGAATCATCATTTCCGAAGGAGACTGATTCATCTCTTTCCTTTCGTAATGTAAGAAACTTGTCTCTATCACCTGTCATGTGTTTTGAACATCCACTGTCAACATACCAACCACATTTTTTTTTTTTAGCTTGTAGAGCGATTGTGCATTCTTCATTGCTATATTGATCTTGCTTTCTTATCCATGTCATTTTTTGAGGTTCTTGTTTGTGACTTTTTTGAGGTTCTTTAGGAGGGACTGTCATTCTGCAATTTTTGGCCATGTGTCCAAAATTGTTACATTTGTAACATTCCACTTCAGTGCTCAAAGATTCAAACCTGTTCTAACTTCTTCTTTGTATTTCACTAGGACTTCTTGAATAACCCATTTGTGTATGGCTCTCAAAGTAGTTATTGTTCTTGTTGTTAGCTCTGCAATTTACATCTTTATGTCCAAAATTATTACATGCATAACATAAACCAAAAAATATAGTTTGATACCTGGTAGTTGAAGATATTCTGAAAGAAGGTGCTCTTATGAATCCTTCTTCTTCTTGAGGCCTGTCTATCTATTGTTGATTCTGAAATCTGAATCTTCTCGGTGGAGGAGTGTCCCTGTAATCTTCCTTGTATATCTTTTTATCCTATTTGATTGTTTCTACATAGATTTTTGGATTTGTTTCTTTATCTGTTGTTTTGGATCTTGATCCCTTTTATTTCTGATTGTATCCAAGTCCAGACGTGTCAATATGAGATTTTTGACTATTGATAATGTCATCCAAAACTACTGAGCTATTTTTCATATTTTTCTTTGAATATCCTTTCTTAGTGTGACAATCTTTTCTTCCAGGTTTCCAATGATCATGTCATTTCCTTCTAGTTGTTCTTTGAGTGATTCTTCAATTCTTTTATCTTATTCTATTTGAACCTTCAATTTTATGATCATTTGTTCTAATTCTTGTGTGTCTTTTTTCTTATCTAGTTCTTCTTGTAGTTTCTCGTTTTCCTTCTTTTCTCTTCTGATAACTTCTATGGAACTCATAAATTCTTCTCGGAAGTCAACTTCTTCCTCTTCAATTTCTTCTTCATATGCTTATTCATATTCTTCTTTGGAGTCTTCTTTATCAGATTCTTCTACTACCATGAATAGAAATCTTCATGTTTCACTATCACTAACTTCATCTTCATCTGATGATGAAATGTCTTCTTTGGTGCAAAAGTTTTTCTTGAAAACTTTCTTTGTAGTTATTTTACCTTTATATGTTTGTTTTCCTTTTGAGTAACATTCATCATTTATCTTTTTCTTATGAGGAAGTTTGTTACAAAAATGACCAATACCATCACAATTAAAAAAAATTAAAGGAAGCTTACCTCTATACCTACCATTGGTTCCCTTGTTCAGTCTTTTGACGAAGTTGGACACTTCTTCATCATCTTTCGATACGTCGTTGTTGCTGCTATATTCTTCTTGTTCCTTTTTATTTTTCTTTGATCTTTTGGATACTTTGAAGGATGATTCTTTTACATCTGGATTTTCCTGTTCAGTTCTCATCTCATATGTTGTGAAGATTCCATGGAGTTCATCCATGCTTATTAATTTTAGATCTGATCTTTCTTCTAGTGTTGATATCTTAGGGTTGAATCTCATAGGAAGAGATCGTAATACCTTTTGAACAATTACAGATTCTTCAATTTCTTCTCCCAATCCTATGATTTCATTCACTGTTTCATCGACTCGTAAGAAGTAGGCTGCAATATCTTCATCTTCCTTCGGTTTTAGTTGTTCGAACTAACCTCTGTAAGTTTGAAGAATTGTTTCTTTGACTTTTGAATCTCCTTCATAAATATTTTGAATCTTGTCCCAAATATCTTTAGCATATTTACAATGTGTAAATTTGGTGAATATCGTATCACTGATACCATTCAAAAGTGCATTTTTGGATTTGGAATTATTCTCACTGAGTTTCACTGCTTTTTCATTTGTTGGTGGAACTGTCAGTATTGTGTATCCATCTACAATTGATTTCCAAACTTGAAATCCCTATGCCTGTATATATGTCTTCATCATTATGTTACAAAAACCATACTTTTGTCCATCAAACTATGGTATTCCATTTTTAAATGAGTTGGTAGTCTCCATGATCTACCTTTAAGTGGTTAAATTGATTTCTGAAGAAACATGCTCTGATGCCAATTGTTGGATTACTGAGAGGGGGGGGTGAATTAGTAATAGCGTAATTATAATTTTTTTTCTTCAAATGCTATATCAATGTAGAATTATTATCCAATAATGAGCAATAAGAAATAAACAACCACACACATACACAGTACACCAATGTTTTATGTGGAAACCCAAATCGGGAGAAAACTACATAATGTTTTTTCTTATATGTCTTGAAGAATTAAATTCATTGGAAGCACCAACTTCCTTTGTTTTCCAGCTACAACTAGAAGGAGGCTCCAACCCCCTATTTTCTCAGGCTACAAGCTAAGGGAAGCTCCAACTCCCCAATTCTCTCGCTATAACCAGAAGGAGGCTACAACCCCCTATGTTCTCTGGCTACAACCGGAAGGTGGCTACAACCACCTATCCTTGCCTCGTCCAACCTCCCTAAAGTATAATTAGAATGATGGAACCACTATAATTGTGAGATATACCACTGTAAACATGTACCAATAAATCTAAACCATGCATCAACCATGCATCAACCTCTAATCAACTTGTACCATAAACCAAGTGCATCCAACCATGTACCAAGTATGTACCAATCATGTGTCAACTACTCATCAACTATGACTCATCAATATGTACCAACATCATCAAATATACACCTCATTTATGTGCCAACTCATCAACTACTTGTCTCAACCATGTACTCAACATGTACCTCAACCAAAACCCCTCATCCATTTTATCATCCAAATATTATTTGTATATCTATAATAGACCTGGTGTATATGATCAAATTCCTGCAAAACTTCCTTTACTTTAACAACAAGAGACTAGTATTTTCATCGAACTTTTCTTTAGTCTCACATGCCTAGTTTTGGATTAGTCAACAACCCTAACTTGATGTAATCATAACTTTGAACCTGTAATGTATAAAGATATGAAACTAATACACAATGTTCTTCAATGTGTTTTATGAAATTCCTCCAGGTTTCACTACTTGGAACCTCTCAGAAAAGGTGTTATAGAAAAAACATACCTTGTTGAATTCTGGCTTATTCTAGAGAGTGACCTTGTAGAGCGTGCCTTGCACGAAATATTCATTGAATTGATCTGAAACTATTAAAAAGAATAATAAATAATGTAATCTAACCAAAACATTTAGTTTCACTGAATTTGGATCTGTTATGAATAAGTTATGACGTTTTTACCCGAAACACCTGTTTTTGACTAGTTTCAGGACTAGCCACAAACCCTATTTTCCACGGAGTGTAATTCCCAAATAATTGATTTTTTTACCACATATAATTGGGTATGTTTTATCAATGGAATATAAATTTTACAGTCTGAATCATTATAGAAAACAATTTATAGAGAAAATGGTGAGATGACCTGTAAATAACATACCTTAGAAAGCACCATCAAAAGAATTTATCCTTCCTTGAATTTCGAACTTATTTTCTTCACCTTCCCTCATAAATTAGGATTATATATCCTTGGTTACCTCAGACACATATAGATGTTCAATATGCTCAAGTGTAATTAAAATGAGAGAGCCTTGCCTCTTATTCATACTCTCCAAGTAACTTCCTTAAAATCATCTTCTAGGTCACTTGGCTCACTTTCCTTATTTTAGGGTTAACCCACTTCTAGTTTCTCCATTACATTTATTGTTGAAATAATTTATTTTGTATTCACTTTGAATTATAATACACTCATCACTTCACTTTATTATTTACCTTCTAAAATCTCTTAAACCACTTTGACTACTTGACCTTTTGGGGCTTCTAGATGACATAAGAGGGTCCTCCAACTTCGTAAGGCCATAACTCTCAAATCGTGAGGAGTTATGTGACATTACACATAACAATAGAAATGGAATGACATGTACTATCCATCTAGAATAGTATTAAATTCAAATATTTTAAAAATCATATCGTTAGCCATCAAACAAACTTGGGTCCATTACCCAAACCTGGGTTCTCCAACTTCACATGGTCATAACTCTCTAACTGTGAGTAGTTATGTGACATTCTACATACCACTGGAAATGGAATGAAAATAACTATCCATCTAGGATATTTTTCCTAACAAATTCATTGCCCTTCATCTCATTATTCCACAATTAAGCATGGGTTCTCTTACTCCGCAAAGCGTCTTCTCGTGAGGGCTTTCACCATAAGGGGACCACTTTAGAGTTCATCCGTATTTACTTCTTATCAACCATGAGAAAACAATAATGAGTCATATTTACATCAAACAATCTTGGGTCCATTACCCAAACCTTTGTGCTACAGGGCTTTCTTCAAGGGTTGACATCAATGACAACCAACCTTAATCAACATATGTTTCATTTCTGTTGAATCAAGAACATACACCCTATTTTTGGACAATAATAAATCATCAATTGCAAGCTGATATCCTTCATACTTTTTCTCACTAATTTCTTATTGTGATCCCTCTAGTACCTTATTCAAAAACTTGTCTTCTTGAAAGAGGGTTCTTATTCTCTGCTTGATGTCAAGATCGCTTACACTTGCTATTTCTAAGTGTATTGTCTACCCAATTTATCTGAGTTCATATACCACTCTTTTTTTTTCTTTTCCTTTTATGTGTTTGATTTCAAAATCAAATGCACTAATCAGTTCCATACGCTTAGCTTATCTTGTGTTCAATCGTAGCTAATCAAATAGATATTTTATGATATAGATTATTTTTGGCACAATGTGAGAGCAGAGACATAACAAATAAATATATAGAGACATTTCAAGAGATCCAATAATATAACAAAGATATATCATATATATAACCATAAACACAAAGATAGAGTAAATTTACACAATTTATTTTAATGAGCGAAATATACAATACCGTAGAAATACAAAGTGAAAGACTCACTAGAATGGTGGCATCTTATCTGTGAGAAGAGATGTGACAACTACTCGCATTCAGAAGAATATTTTTTTACAATGATGCTCCAAAGGAGTTTTTATCATACAGAAAATCCAAAATCCCAAACTCAGAAGATGAAAATCCAACAATTTTGTGGACCCCGTTTTGGGAAGTTTGGTGTATCAACTTCATGAGGGCATAACTTTGGCATATGATCTTTGTTTGGGGTGCACGATAGCTCATTGGAAATCTATATTCAGGGAGATTCATTTTATGGGATCAATTAGAGACTTTTTCCTTATTTTAGGTGTTCTATACTGAAAAAATTCATTTAGAACCTCAAAATGGCCCCACAAGTTTAGGAACCAAAAAACTGCTAAAAATAGTAAATTTCCAAAAGACATTTTTGGACCAGTTGGAATAGGTGGGTGGCCACTGATATACACATAGATCAATACTCCATCCTTAGGAAGCAATGGTATCCATTGAATAGTGTGCCTTGGGGAGAAGGAACAGTGTTTGTTGAATCTGTATCTTGATGAGTTTCTTTCCTTGTTGGAGAGGTTGCGTTGCTTAACTT
Organism: Picea mariana; assembly: GCA_032191745.1. NCBI lineage: Eukaryota > Viridiplantae > Streptophyta > Pinopsida > Pinales > Pinaceae > Picea > Picea mariana. Next base: position 4,802 of record JASDQU010316850.1, on the reverse strand, counting down.
GTTGAAGGATGTCACAAACATATGGTTGAAAGGGTTAGGAATTTTTAAACAATCTGTATATATGATATTACTATGTGAAGAAGAAACCCTTTCACTTTTATTCAATCTTTTCGACTTGCTTCTTCTTGACAAAAGGTGCTTGGACTGAGGTTGCAGTGGTTGCAGTGTTCTTTTGTTCACCTTTTGAACAGACTATGAAGAAGTTGAATTTTGTAGCATGAGATGTTATCTTGCAGAATTGTTTAGATGGGATAATAGTTGGAAATACCTATGGTATATGATCCAAAAATCAAGATGTAGTTTAACAAAATGACGATTATTAGATGCTTAATAATTTAAAGAGGTCAGCCTCATAAATCATGCTACATAATAGAGAGAATAAAAACAACAAATAAAGAAAAAGGAGAAAAGAAATTTGTTAACGGAGTTCACCAATATTTGGCTACGTCTCCGAGCTCGCTCCCAAGTGGAGGACCTCTTTTTATTTCTCGTCAAACTGCTCAAGTTCTCTTACATTGGATTTATTGTTGTTACAACATGTTCTTGATCTGTTGTGCAAGACCTCCCTGATCAGATCCAATCATGCTCCCAAACTCTCCTCTCCAACATGACCAAAATGCCCCTCAACTCATGAGAAATGGACAAATTTACAATGTTGCTCCTTAATTTCCCTACATACCAAAGCCTCCCCTAAAGCTCAAAAATCCTTAAATTTATAGTATTTAGGCCCAACAAGAGAAGCCCAACTTCCCCTAAAGATATGGCCTCTTGTTGGGATCAAATCCCCCTTCAAATGGCCAAAATATCCTAAAAACAATGAAATCTGGGCTTTTCTAAAGTTAAAAAACCCATTTTTAACAAAAATACATAGAGTAGCCCCTTTTGGGTTGGGCGCGCCATTGGCTCCTGATCATTAGGCATCTGCATAGGATCACAATATAAAGAGGAGGGCTCTTAGCTGGGCTAATCCCCTTTTGGAGCATGCCCCCCTAGTCTCGTGGGATTCTCCTCAAAACCAGGGCTGAGGTTTATCCACTGGGTGCCCCCCTTATTACTTTATCACCTTTATTTACATTATTTTTTGTTTTAGTGTTACAAGAACCACCAAGGGCGCATTGGAAAGGGACCTTTGTCAAAGGCTTGGGATAACCCAAGAGGTCATGGGATTAAACCCCATGGACTCCAATAAAACTTTTGCCACCAACCATTAACCAATACCATGGTGCCATATGGCATCCCATGACCGGGCCATGTGGCACCCAACCATTTGCCAAACAAATACCACTTGTCATTTGTTGGTTAGATCCCTTTCACTGACTAGTCACCTTTTTCTAGACTACCACTTGTCACCACTTGTCCCTACCATGTCATCACTGCTGATGTCATGCTGATGTCATCATTTGACTGGACCTGTTGACTTTTCCCCTGCTTCAAAAAACAATTAGAGTATGATAACTCTCGCATACAACGTCCATTTGAGAAAGTAAATATATGGCCAGAATCAGGAGAACGATTTGGACACAATGACATTAGTCTCGTCAAAATATGAGAACTTTCATTTTTGATCATTTTTTGGACCTGAGGATCCTCCTGGATCAATCCTCCCTACTTGGAAGCTTTTGGACCACCAAAAGTCTAGTATCAGTTGGTAACTAAGTGAGGATACTGTGTCCTCACCTTTATGGTCTCCATCCACTTGGCTTGAATTGGATTTGTGTCCTTCAATCCCACTCGAAGATACTCCACATCACCGATGCGAGAAGTTCAAACTCTTTTGTCCAATATGGTGTCTTCCTACAACTCGTTCATATATTCAGGAGAAAAATCTTCGATGGTAGGAATATGAACATTCTCTCCTTGATTCTCAATCATAGGAGGCTCATACAATCTCAATTTTTCCACATTTACAACTGAATAGATTTTCATATATGGAGGCAATTCTAACCAGAAAGCATTAGTACCAATCTTGTCTAAAATTATG
>JASDQU010316844.1:0-11067 GCA_032191745.1 Picea mariana | reverse complement strand
ATAATGGAGGTTAGATGGTATTTATAATTATAGTTTAAATATTTCTTACTTAGACTTGCAAGATTGATTGTATTAACATTAAATTAGCGGGTGCATTATTGACTGATTGTAACTTTGACGTGCCCCGTTTAGAATGGGAACCATGTTAAAATATATTGTATTCATTGACTGGTTTAGACTGGGTGATTGGTTGGGTCGGAGATGATGTCGTGTATTGGCTTGAATCATCCCTTGTCTTCCTCCTCTGGCATTTCATCGACCTGTTGTTGGGGTATGGGTGTCATTTTTCTTATCAGTGTTTAGTTCCTAGTGCATCAGTTTATCTAGAGCCATCGGTCCGAATAGCTTATGTTGTGCCAAGGTTATTGACGCATCTATCACCTGAGAATGGCATGATTCTTGATGAAAATATCATGGCGTTCCCTATGGGATAGCGACGACTGATAACTTGGTTGTAGTCGGTGTGTTCTGTGTGAGTTTTGTCAAGCATTGCCAGTTGCTTTATGGTGCATGGGTTGAATGCCTTCAGGCATTGGGTTCATGTGCCTCGAGGTTCTAGTGCTTGTTGTTTGGATGTTGCGTCGGGATGGGGATGTTGTCCCTTAGCTGGTAGGCGTGGTTGTTTTGTGTCGGGCGGGTAGTCGTTCCTCCTTGTTGTTCTATGGTTGATTCACCTAGTTTCCCTTGTGTTAGTGAGTGGAGTCATAGTTGGCCGTTTGCGTGGAATGTGTGCTTGCGTTCATTGTCAGTGGTGTGGTTAACTATCGTTGTTATCACCCTTCTTCCAAAACACACAAAAAAAAATTGCATTGTTGTTTGCTTATAGATGTAATGAAGAAGGGTCGTTACATATGGTATCAGAGCGGGTTCAAACCTATGACTATGGATCGCCAGGATTTCCACTATAGTAAACCCATGAGTATTAACCCTTGCATTAAGTAAAAACCTTAACGCGTCCTTGTGGAGATCACATTTAGAGGGTGCCCCTGAGGGTCCATAACGCACAATAGCTAGTACTGTTAGCATCGTCCGAGATCTCGAAAGAGATTATTTCTAGCATCCACAAGTGTCACGAATGGTGGTGTCGTCGAATCATAGTTGTAGAGAAAGGAATGTGCTTCACACTTTGCATTTACGACCTTCAACATGAAGGTCCACATGGTGGTCTTTCAATTGAAGGGGAGTGCTCTTTTATGGCAGAAGACACTCTTGCCCCTTTTAACTTGGCCATCGATGATGTGTCATGGGAACTGTTTGAGGGACAGTTCCAGGAAAGGTATGTTTCTAAGGAATTCGTTGAGAATCATCTCAACGAGTTCGATGCCTTACGACGAGGTAGCCGCACGATGCCTGAGTACGAGGCCCGTTTTGGAGCTGCTTCAATATGCTCTGCACCAAGCTACCCATAAACTTAAGTTCAAGAAGTTCGAGTTTGGCCTTATTATTAGAATTCATCGTCTACTTTGGGTACTAGGAGTACTGGACCGAATAAGGGGTGTTGGATGTGTGGGGGCCACACTACCAGCGCAACTCCCTGGTGGAGAGGACTAGAGCATCTAGATCAGTTGGACTCACTAACGTGGGAGATATGGGCAAGGCCCATTGGATTTATGTAGCGGTGAATAACCACTAGGAAGATCACTAGTCGACTGCGCTAGAGATGTCAAGTACCATCGCTAACCAGACCCTTAGTATTTTGATAGATCCTGGTGCTACCGAGAGTTTCATTTCAGGTGCAGTGCTAAAAAGGATTAAGGTAAAGGCAGTCGAACATGATGATTTAGCTTCGTATAGATGGCTTCAGGAGCTAAACAAAAGGTTGGAGGAAAGGTTACGGGCTGTACCCTTAACCTGGGAGAGTTTGTCACCAGGTCCAACATGTACGTCATGATCTTAGGATCTTATGATGTTGTGATCGGTATGGATTGGTTGGAATCGCATGAGGCAATACTCAACTATAAGACAAAATGATTGAGCTTGGTCGATGATGAGGGATAGAGACGTGTGATTGTAGGACAAAACTAGGAAGTTTCCTTGAGGTTCATCTCTTCCTTTAAGCTACAGAAGAGCATGCACAAGGGGCGCAAGATTTATGCGATGCTTGCGTTAAATAAGAAGGAAGTAGTGAAAGTTCTAGAACACCTTCCGGTGGTGAGAGAGCTTGCGAACGTATTTCCGAAGGAGTTACCTGGGATGCTGTTAGAGAGGGAATTGGAGTTTACTATATACCTGAAACCAGGAACTGAAACGATAGCTAGAACGCCTTATCGAATGTCGACCCCAAAGTTACAGGAGTTGAGAATACAACTGAAAGAATTGCTAGACCTGGGACTGATACGTCCAAGTGTGTCACCGTGGGGTGCGCCTATTATTTTCATATGAAATAAGGATGGGTCATGGAGGCTCTGCATTGACTACCGTCAGTTGAACAAGGAAACGATCAAGAATCAGTATCCGTTGTCGAGGATTGATGATCTGTTTGATCAAATGAAGGGCGCGACGGTGTTCTCAAAGATTGACTTGCAATCAGGATACCACCAGTTGTGGATTAAGGAATATGACGTCCCTAAGACCGCCTTTAAGACAAGGTTTTCACATTACAAGTTTATTGTTTTACCGTTTGGACTGACAAACTCCTCAGGGTTATTTATGATTTTGATGAATGGGGTGTTCCGCGAGTACTTGGACAAGTTCATCCAAGTATTCATTGATGATATTTTGATTTACTCTTGGACGATGGAGGAGAATGATGAGCACTTACACTTGGTACTACAGTGTCTGCGGGAGCACAAATTGTATGGGAAGTTGTCCAAATGCTCTTTTTATCAATCGAATATTCACTACTTAGGGCATGTCATGTCTGGTGAAGGTATTGCCGTGGATCCAGAAAAAGTCGAGGTTATTATGGAATGGCCTGCATTGACGAATGTACCGGAAGTATGTAGCTTCATGGGTTTAGCAGGATACTATCGATGGTTCATCGAGGGATTTTCAAAGATAGCAAATCCGATCACAGAATTGCAGAAGAAAAACAAGAAGTTTGTTTGGACCAAGAAATGCACGGAAGCATTTCGGAGGCTCAAGGAGTTGTTGAAAACAAAACTGATACTAAAGGTCCCTGACATGGACGCCGACTTCTTGTTATGCACTGACGCATCCAAGGAAGGATTAGGCAGAGTCTTGATGCAAGACGAACGAGTGATCGCCTGCATCTCGAGGAAAATGAGAAGGCATGAGGCCAACTATGCGACGCACGATTTGGAGTTGTTAGCCATTGAACAGGCCTTGAAGGTTTGGAGACAATACCTTGTTGGATGAAAATTTGAAATCAATACGGACCACTGTGGACTACCACACATCTGTACGCAAGTGACTTGAATGCGTGACAAAAGCATTGGTCGGAATTTCCTAGTGAGTACGACTTTGAGATTACTTACATAAAAGGGGCAGTGAACCGAGTGGCATATGCATTGAGTCGAAGACCACGCATATTTTTGGTGTTTCCTCTTCAGACGAATCTACGTGAAAAGATTCTAACTTTACAGTGTGACGATGATTGGTACAAGAGGTTGAGGGTTTTAGCAGAGAAAACACAATGATGGTACCAATATTTGAAGGATTTTCATTTGATAGAGATGGTTTATTGAGGTTTAAAAATCGGATTTACGTACTGCCAAACGACGAGTTGAGGATGTTGATTCTAAGCGAGGCTCATAGAATAGTTTAAATGGCTCACCCAGGAGTCACGAAGATGAGGGCAGACCTTAAAACCTTATTCTTCTAGAAGAGAATGAAGGAAGATATAGTAAACTATGTGGCCCGATGTCTAGAATGTCAGCAAGTGAAGGCTAAACATAGACATCCGATAGGATTACTACAGCCACACGCTATTTAGGAATCAAAATGGGAGGTTATTTTGATGGATTTTATTGTTGGATTGCCATTGATGGCAAGGAGACACGATTTTCATAGTAGTAGACACTCTGGCAAAGAGTCCTCACTTTATTCCTATGCGTATGACATATCAAGCACCTGACATAGCTAGAGTTTTCATTGGTGAGATTGTGAGGTTGCATGGTGTACCTAAGAGGATTATATCCGATCGAGGATCGGTGTTTACTGCATGAGTTTCCAAGAGGCCTTGGGAACCCAACTTAACTTTAGTACGGCGTATCACCCAGAGATTGATAGACAGACCGAACGAATGAACCAGACCTTGGAGGACATGTTGTGCATGTACGTGATGGACCAGCAAAAGCATTGGGAAGAATATTTACCATTGGTGGAATTCACTTATAAAAACAGTTACCAAAGAACCATTAAGATGGCACCCTTCTAGTTTCTTTACGGGCGACTGTGTCAGACACCTTTGAGTTGGGATCATCTTGAGGATAGGGTCCTAGTGGGACCGAAAGTGATCCAAGAAATGGTAGTTTAAATGCAAGCTATAAGACAAAGGATCTAGGAAGCACAAGATCGATAGAAGAGTTATGTCGATGCGCATCGTGTCGACCATAGTTATGATGTGGTGATCGAGTATTCTTGTGGTTGAAACTGCATAAGAGTTCAATCCAATTGGAAAAAGGGGCTAAACTATCTCCTAGGTTTGTGGTAACCTATGAGATTGTGGAAAGGAGAGGTCTGTGGCCTATTAACTAGCCTTGCCTGATTCTTGAGGCGTTTTGCACGATGTATTTCACTTCTCTACTGGAGACATTTTGTTTAGTGATCCTACACATGTTTTGACTTGAGCACCTGGCGAGTGTTGGATGAGAGGGCAGTCATTGCTGAGCCGATCCACATATTGGATCATTGCATTCAACAACTACGACGTCGAACAGTAGATCAGGTCAAGGTCCAGTGGGACAACTATAGTTCGCACTTAGCGACCTGAGAGGACGCATATGATATACACCAGCAGTTTCCATTTTTGTTTGATAGATAGAACTATGATACTGTGATACACATTATTTCGACACTTATACTGTGAAACTTCAAGATGAGGTTTAGACCACGAGGGGGTGTATGTAACATCCCGCTCTAGCGCACTGAGTGAACTTATTCTTTGAGGACACTTTCTCGCAAGTGATCTAGATTATTATGCTATTAAAACATTTGATTTTGATTATGAGGTGTTATGGGTTGATGACATGTTGTTTTACTGCATTGACATAGATAGGTGCTATTGACTCGGTTTTACTGAGTGTGTAGGATTTTGGACCTTGAGGATGAAGAGGCATCGATGGAACCCCTTGGACTCTGGATTGAGTCAGGGAGTGTACCATTGGGGTTTGATTGCTTTACTGTGATATTAGTGCATTTGATTAGATGATATGATATGGATATATTCTGACATGATTCGTTGATGATGCAGGCTGATGATAGCTTGCCGACCAGACTCACATGTGGATTAAAGGGGTCACGCATGAATACCAGAGATGTTGAGGGAGAGGTGTGGACAACAACCCTACCACAACCTACTAGCACTTTCACCATGGATCGAATAATAGGTTAACGTTTNTTCGATAGAACCCACGATGTCGTGAGGGAAGACTACAACAATTGATCACGATGATTCTAAGGGGCACGTAATAAGGTGGGGGCCTTATTCCTTAGAGGCCCTTAGTCTCCCACAAGTTCATCTGGTGGAGTATTGACTCAAGGGGTTTTGATGTCTACCAAGTTAGTCAAGAGGCGAGTGGCACCCGTGGAGCACGTGGTGCGTCCTGAAGGGCACGTCGCACAAGAAAAATGGAAAGAGGCGAGTGACACCCTTGAAGCACGTAGTGTGTCCTGAAGGGCATGCCGTACAAGAGAAACAAATTAAGGCGAGTGGCACCCTTGGAGCACCTAGTGCGTCCTGAAGGGCACGTCTCTTTGTTAATGATAAATGAACGAACCTAGATGGCCTTAGGATGAATAACGTGTTAAGAATTTTTAAAAACAAATTCCCTAATAAAATGTCTCCCAGTACGAAAATTTAAGGTCTAAGTCTAAATTATGCTAGTGGTAAAATTTTATCTATCTGTTTAAAAAAAAACAACATAAATAATTAATTTACTCTTCGTTAAATCTTGTAATAATAAGGGGGTAAGCAATTTAAATGATTCATAAAATATGTTTGGTAAAATTTAAAAAAAAAGGGAAATAATTGTTTTATTATTTACGATAATTTAAAATTATTAACTAAAAAGGGAAAAAGGAAAAAGGGGGTTAATTTCTACACCTGCGAATTTGAGTCCTAAATGAAAAGGGGAAAGAGGGAATTATAAAATATTTAGGAAACTAGGAAAAGAGGGAAACATAAGAAGAAAAGGGAAACCCAAGGGAAACAACGAAAAATGAAACTTAGTAAGGTATCTACCATTAAGAACTTTCTAATTTAAAACTGAACTAGCAAATTGATAATGGGGAAATTCATTAAAACCTGTAAGAGAATTTGGGGACACCTAGGAGCGATTATAGGAGTGACTCTATGTGGGTGAGGGAAATAAGGGAAATTAATTAATTAAAGAAATTAATTTGTGGAGGAATGAAGGGGATGGGTGACACTTGTACGGGGAGGAATTTTTAGGATTTAATTTTTAAAAACTTAATTAAATGATATTTTAGGAAAGTAAGGGACTTCAAAACTCTATATAATGAAGGGAGGAGAAGGACGAAGGATCTCTTCTGTTTGCGTAACATTACACTGCAGAAATCTCTACTTGACTGACTTAGCTCGTGGGAGTTGGGATACCCAGCTCGGTGAGGAGTGGTATCTCGGTCTTGCGAGGCGAGCTGGGAGCTAGATGAATCTCTGGATAGTGTTTGTGTCCTCTTTGCGGCTAAGGGGGCTAAGGGGGAAGAATATTACCCCTAGCATTGGTTGGGAGGTACCGGTGAAGTCTCGTCGATCGGAAAGTGGGAGTTGCATGGTGCATGCGGGACGTCACTCAGAGCAGGCAATCAGGCAACGATACTCTCTCTTCATTTTTGTATGGTAGATTGTTGCAGGATTTATGCTTCGATCTGCATGTTTAATGGAGTAAGTAAACTGATTGTCTAGATTGATGATTGAATTTTTTTCATAGCCTAGCTCGATGATTGGTTGACTCCCATGGCCTTCGTTTCCCTGCATGTCTTGACCTCCTTGTGGTGTTTGATTGTGACCATTGTGGTGGTTTTTCCTATCATCCCTAACTCATCAGTCCTCGCCTAGGCAGTTAGCTAAGAGCCTGATCTACGGTTGTCGTTTTGGTGTTAATAGACCTATGGATCTCAACGCCCTGCCTTTCTGTGCGAGGATGATGAGAAAATGATGAACCTATTAGCCGTCTACCTCCGTTGCTGTCCTTGGATGATTGGATCCTTTCGGTTCTCTTACTGTTGTCTGCATTTGTATTGGTATTATGGCAATGGAAAAATGAATTGATTCATGTCTGCATTTTGTATTGGTATTCTGGCAATGGAAAAATGAATTGATTCATGTCTGCATTTTGTATTGGTATTCTGGCAATGGAAAAACGAATTGATTCATGTCTGCATTTTGTATTTGTATTATGGCAATGGAAAAATGAATTGATTCATGTCTTCATTTTGTATTGGTATTCAGGCAATGGAAAAATGAATTGATTCATGTCTGCATTTGGTATTGGTATCCTGGAAATAGAAAAATGTTTTTTCTTTTAAATGTTGTGAGAGATTGTCATTTTAAATGCCCACGTTTTGCCTTCAAATGAGACCGAGATTGTTGTTTTTAATTGCCCACATTTTTTCTTTCAAATGAGTCTGAGTTTGTTGTTTAAAATGCCCACGTTTTTCTTTCAGATGAGACTGATTTTGTCATTTAAAATGCCCATGTTTTTTCTTTCATTGAAACAGAGATTTGTCGTTTAAAATGCCCACGTTTTTGTTTGCAAATGAGACTAAGTTTGCTATTTTAAATGCCCACGTTTTTGCTTCCAAATGAGACTGAGATTTCCGTTTTAAATGCCCAAATTTTTTCTTTCAAACGATGGACTGAGTTGTTGTTAAATACCCACGAATTTCCATTAATTGGTAGCCTGTGCTTGCTGAGGCATGGCACGACAATTCACCATTAACTGGGACTGCGTTTTGTTGCTAGCGTGACCACGCTTTTCCCCTTTAAATGGTTGAATGTGGTTGTTGGATTGGACACCATTTTGCCTTAAATATTGCTTGCATTTTACTATTAATTACCATCTTAATTGCAATGATAAAAGCTATATTATTTCCTTATTAATTGCCATGTTATTTGCTACCGTGAGTTAATGATTAACATATTCCTTCTTTTTGATTAATTGCCGCAGCGAGTTAAATGTTTAAACAGTATGAAAGTGTCTTGTTATTGAGCTATTAATTGTTATGTTAACAGTCATGTAATTTCCTTGTTACCGTTATATTAATTTTTGTGTTAACCAACATGTTAATCACCTTGTTATTGCTTTATTACTTGTTATGATATCAGCCATGTAAATGGCCTTGTTATTGCTAATTTAATCGTTAGGTAACTTCTATGTTAATTGTCTTCTTATATTGCGACAACGATGTTAGTAGTTAGCAGTTTCCTTCTCAATGATAATAGACAACTAGTATTATTGGTTCGATCAATATAGCTAGACTACATGTTGAGATTAAATTGTTCATAGGTGTTATAATAGTAGCATCCTACATTAAGCTTGTTAATATTGTTATTCAAGTGAATGGATAGTTGGATGGAGATTTTGGATTAATGTAGAATTGCTCAATTAGGTTGTATTAATGATTAAAATTAGGTTGGTGAGTAAAGACTATATTTCCAATTTTAGACTTGCTAAATTGATTATAATGGAGGTTAGATGGTGTTTATAATTATAGTTTAAATATTTCTTACTTAGACTTGCAAGATTGATTATATTAACATTAAATTAGCAGGTGCATTATTGACTGATTGTAACTTTGACGTGCCCCGTTTAGAATGAAACCCATGTTAAAATAGATTGTATTCATTGACTGGTTTAGACTGGGTGATTGGTTGCATCGGAGATGATGTCGTGTATTGTCTTGCGTCATCCCTTGTCTTCCTCCTCTGGTGTTTCATCGACCTGTTGTTGGGGTATGGGTTTGGTTTCTCTTATCGGTGTTCGGTTTCTAGTGCATCAGTTTTTCTAGATTCCTCGGTTCGGATAGCTTATGTTGTGCCAAGTTTATTGACGTGTCTATCACCTGGGAACGACATGATTCCTGATGACAGGATCATGGTGCACCTTGTGGGATAGCGGCGAGAGAGAACTTGGCTGCAGTCGGTGCATTCTATGTGAGTGTTGTCAAGCATTGCCAGTTGTTTTATGGCGCATGGGTTGAATGGCTTCAGGCATTGGGTTCATGCGCCTAGAGGTTCTAGTCCTTGTCGTTTGGATGTTGTGTCGGGATGGGGATGTTGTCCCTTAGTTGGTAGGCGTGGTCATTTTGTGTCGAGCGGATAGTCGTTCCTCCTTGTTGTTCTACGCTTGATTCACCTAGTTTCCCTTGTGTTAGTGAGTGGAGTCATAGTTTCCCATTTGCTTAGAATGCACGCTTGCGTTCATCGTCAGTGGTGTGGTTAACTGTCGTTTTCGTCTCTTTTCTTCCAAAACACACACAAAAAAATTACATTGTTGTTTGCTTGTAGATGTAACGAAGAGGGGTCATTACAATCCCTCATGTTACATATTCCCATAGAATATAGGTATGCCTCTCCCCCCCACATATGTATGCTAAACCCGGAATAAGGATATGAATAAACTTGTATTCACAATAAAAATCAATGAAAGATATTGATAGAAAATCCCATAAATTAAGACAATAGAAGAAACTTATAATTACTTTTAGTGGGATGATAAAACCTTTTGATATGCTCCTGATAAAACCTTTTGATATGCTCCTTATAAAATGCAAGTACTTGTAATGAAAGCAAGAATATAATAAAATTATATTCACTTGCACTGATAAGTGTGGGATAAGAATAAAAATGTGTCTTATGTATTTCTCTTGTGTGAGATATTGTAGACCTAGAATCCTAAATATGGACATTAAAAGGACACCATCATATATGAAGTACTATACCATCACTTAATATGATGAACTAGCCTATCTAACTTGAAGAAGTAAAGAAGAAACTTTCAATTTAGGAAAGATGCGAGGAAAACACAATTGATCAATTTAAGAGAATAGTGGTACAATTCCTCAATGATACACATTAACCAAATCAAAACTGAAAGTAATTTGCATATACCTTAAATATTGTATTCATTTTTCTAATTATTTACGACATCAAATTAATTAAACCACTTATTAGCAGCCACAAACTTCATGAACTTATTCTAATTAAATATTTAGAAGGTAAAAAAACAAAAGATTAAGTTATCTTCTAAGTTTATTCCACATTAACATGAATGCACAAGTTGGACAATAATTTTGTCAACCCCCTGAACGAGAATAATACTTTTCTCTCTCTTTCTATTTATTATTATTTTTTTTATAAGATTATATATCTAGGGTTTTCAACGCAAATAATATTTTAATTTCTAAGATTATATATCTAGGGTTTTTAACAAGAATAATACTTATTTGTTTATTTATTTTTTAGGAGATATTTTATTTCTAAGATTATATATCTAGGGTTTTGAACAGGAATAATCTCTGTAGTTTTTACCTTTTTTACCCAGAATAATCTCTGTAGTTTCTCTGGACTTCTCTGTCGTCTTCAGAAATTATTTTTTGGCTTCTTCAAAGGGTTGAGCATTTGGTCATTTGAAATGAGGTGAGTCACTTTTTAATTTGATTCAATTTTAATTTATGTAAAGAGATTTAAATCTATTTTATTTATTTTTTTATTTTATGTTTCAAAAGTAAAAGTTGATTTGGGAGATAAAGTCAATCCATAAAAATAATTGTTACATCTTTTTTCTCTTCTTTTCAATATGAGCTCTCCACCACCTATTCCAAAAACTCACCCTAACAAGGGGAGGCCCCCCAAAATCACCCTAGAGATCCTTTACGATTATATGGAATCAGTATAAAAGAAAAGATAAGAGAGAGATGCCA
>JASDQU010316843.1:0-13211 GCA_032191745.1 Picea mariana | reverse complement strand
TATGAATTATATTGATTAGATCATATCATTTGCAAAAGACTAAGATAGCTAAAGTAGTCATTAACCAAATGCAATTAGATACACATAAACATAAAACAAAATATTGATATTATGAAAAGCTAAAGCTGTAGCAGAATATCAAATTTTGTCTCAGACTGTATTAAAATTCTATATCCTTGTTCTCCCACGAATGAGTATGATCATTATTACAAAAATAATAAGTATTTATAAGTTTCTCCATAGGGTAAAACCTCCCTGTGGAAGTTATCAAACTGTTTACATAATCCGGGAAGATATTCCCAAAATCAACTAAACTAGGAACTAAAATGAAACCAAAATATTTCAAATATCCCCTAACTGCTCATCAAATCCAATGCAATTTCGAATTCATCTGCAATGGACCAAAAATAACAAGTTAGAAAGGTATTTTATTAGCAAACCAATAACAATCTGATCCTACAGACTTAGCTACAGAATCATCTTATTCTGTAGCTATTCTAAAATAACATACAGGATCAGAATTGAAATTGAATCAAATCTTTTTAATAAAATCGAATTGAATTAACAACCAATAACAAATCATTTTATTTGAAAATGTTATATCATTTTCAATCCAATAGAATCAAATTTCAATAACCGAATAGAGAAATAGGCATACTCTGCTTAGATCATAATCGGGTAGACAGAACCAAACAACTTTAAAAATTTCTTCATATCCAATTCGAAAATTAATGCAATCAAACAAATGACAAGCAAACGTTGTGTTTTTCCAACAACAGGAGATACGATTAGATCAAAACATAATCGTTTTAAATTTTTTATAACTGTCATGACGTCAAACGATTCACGCGACAGGTAGACCAATTCAAACAGGGACGAGAATCAACTCATACAAAATCGTAACCAGATTAATTTGACTTTGATCATAGTGATAATAGAATTGACATGAGTGATAATTGGTTATTGTAAAATGGGCAAATAAACTCGATTGGTTTTGAACGAAATCATTGATTTCAACTGAATCATGACCGAGTTTAACATAGAAACAAATTGTGAATCCAGATATAACCAATCTCATTTCACAAATCAAATTCAAACAGAGTATCCATCGCAAATATGAATCCAACTGATAACATGGTCGAGCTAACAGTAAACCATTGCGAATTAACCAGCTGGGTTTTAGCATACTCATTATGAATTAAATCAGTTTTATGATTTGAGTGCGTTTGTACATGCTTAAAATAAAAAGCATTGTTTCTGAAGAAACAGAGTCACATTGGAAACAATCCGAATTGAAATCCTATTCTTTGAAAGTCATATGACACAGCCAACTGTAAAAATTAACCTCATCAAAAATTGTTACTAATCATAGCGTATGCATTATAACAAAATCGAAACGAAATGTGATTGTGTTCAAAATTGAATATGAGAAACAGTTCCTGTCTATAATAGATACAAACGAATTCAAGTGACAGCAGAGCATCCATTTTAACTCAATCAAACAAATCAAATCCACACTAAAATCATTCAAATCGATGAAAATTTAACAGAAGCTAAACTGGGAAAAACGAAATTCCACTTAGTCAAAGAAAAGCTATGTATAGAATGCATACAATGTAACAGAACCAATCAATGCTGTGAACAAAGTTGTTTGAAACCAAATTCGAATCGTTATATAAACAAGTGATATAAAAATATACCTGTGTGATGACGAGGCTGCTCAGTTATGCCAACTTAGAATTCATGACAGCCGTGGCTGATTCCACATTTTTAAACAAGATGGAGCCTATCATCTTTTGTTTCTTATCAGTCGCTTGTAGCTTGGCCTTTTGACTGGTAAGCAGTGCAACCTGGTCTTCCAAAGATTGAATTCTTGACTGGAGAATTGGAACATCAAGATAATATCGCTCTAACTACGAACTGCATTGATCACAAGGTGGCACTGTAGGTTTAGACAGAGCAGGAGAGCGTTTGGATAAATGACCGGGGGCTTCACAAGGCAACCTAATGCCCAGGTAGTTAGGGTCGTCCTGCAGGCAGGGGGTTAGGTTTGAGACAAATTCATACGAGGGTTCAGCACACAAACCTTGCGAATAGGGGTATTCGCTAGCCAAGAAACGCTCCACTTCCGAATCAGATTCCTCACTCAACAGGATAGGGTTTGGTTCGACAGGGGGTTTTGGCTTATTCCTTGCCATCCGTGAAATCAAACGTGCATTCTTTTTCCCTTTGGCATTTACAGTGAGGCTTGCCTTGGGTTTTTTTGCCCATAGTCTTAACAGTCTCAACACTCTTAGTCACAGTGTGGGGTAGGTCGGTAGGAAGGTCATCCAATGGTTTGGGCAGTAGGGTATGGTAGGGTACTGGGGGTACAACCTTGACCTCGCTCACCACAGGTTTGTCAACCTATGTGGGGTTTGAGTCCTCGAAACCATTCCGAGCAACAAAATTGCTCCAACTATCCTCGTGTAGACTCAAATGACAAACAATGATAAGCTTAACAAGCCCATAAGGAAAAAGGCTACTATCAGCCTGGTTTTTTTTGTACTTCTTCGACATTTTAAACAGTATTCTATGCAAATAATAGGGCATATTAAGCTGATATCCCATAAAAACCATAAGCAAACGTAGGTGGTGTAAGAACACAAACCCATACCGACCTTCGCAGGTGATAAACTGCTTGATTATCATCAATAAATCATGCCAGCGTTGTTTGAGCATAGTTATTGGCATACCTCTATCACAGGAGGTAATTTTGCACGACTGGAAGAGCAGTGTCCATGGGACCTCCTTGACTTTGCAATTCTTGGACCATCGTTGTCCAGTGGCAGGTAAACCTATAGCAAGACTGATAATCTGTTCATCAATTTCCAATTGAATATTGCGACCTTGGCTCGACAGCCATCAAAGGTCATGGCAAATTGTCGAGCTACACAAAGGCTAAAACCCTCGAATCTTTGTATAAAGGGAAGCCACCCATTTTCCTTGAGGTCACTGCGGGCACTGTCAAACATCAACAGGGCCTGGTTGCCATTGGGTTCAACTCGGATGATTGGGGCCATAAATCGTGCACATGGTAAGGGTTTGGTTTGAATTCACCAACGCACAGGAGTAGAGCTATTCGATCTAACAGCAATGAACGATCAAAGGGGGAAATCATTAATGCGTGCATGTGAGGGTGGTGGAGTTATTCACTGCCATGCATAATACTCACTATCCAAGTACAACAGCCAAGTTCCATAGCTATTCACTCCATAATAATCGTTCAACCATTAACTTATGTGTGCAACCAATCAAATGCAATGCACATACCAATACGCGTCAGCACTATGCCATAGTATTCAAAACATTTGACTTATGGATCAACACCAAAATCATTGTGCGCCAATGTATTAATCAAAAGTTTTAAACAATTGTGCCAATCGATACTCATAAAATTGCCAAGCCAAGAGCTATAAAAAGTTTAGCAATAAGGATTATATCATATATATAAATTTAATCATAATCCCTATAAAAGATGAGGCAAGTCATAAGAAGTATAAACCAAAATGCTCAATGACTTACAAAATCAACAGAATCAAGTTTTGCGATCAATATAAGAATGTCCAAATGAGCATAGTTCGAAAATCCTTTCAGCCACATAACGATAAACCAAGGTAAGTGCCATATAAAATATCGATAAAAAGATCATGACAATTCAAATAACAATCGAAATGTGACCTCGAAAGGAGAAGTTTTCACGCTTACAATCGTGAAAACTTAATGAAGACAAATTTGCAAATGTCGCAAAAATGAAAGTGTCGTTATAAAAAAAATGCAACGAAAAACTTGATGTTTTCAAGACACAGGTGTAGGCAGCTTATAGGATCATAAAAAAATGTTTGGTTGCCAACAATGGCGACACACTGGTAGAAGCAGTTATCTCTGTCAAAAGAAATAAATTCAGATTAGGACAGCAAAGAAAATTTCAACTCAAAAATAACAACCAGAAAATCATACAAACATCATCCTTTACCATCTTTTCCAGTAGTGTTTTAAAAGATGAAAACCAATAATAGTCTTAAGACCAGCAAGTCACGATATTAAACATAAAATCTTCAATACTGTTGGCATAGCCACTGCTGCCAGCAGGCGTCCATAGCCTCGACAAGGTTGCCATTTAACCCACTCTTACATCTGTATCCTGTCAAGAAGTTCTAGATCAGAATAAAGGACATTAAAGAGGTTTCTTATATTTTTTGCAAATTTTCATATACCTGACATTGCTTCGCTGCCAGCAGGCCTGTTCAGTACCCCGACGAAGTTGTCTTGGCGCCATGCATGCATTTACCCACTGCCAGCAGACCTATTCAGTATCCCAGCGGGTTTACAAGCACTTCCCACAACTCTTATTCATAATTTATTTTATTTTGTTTTTTATAGATATATAGTTGAGCGGGGTGATGCTGAAAATCATGATATTTTAACATATTTTTTCAGACCTCATCAGAATTTTTTAGAACTGCCCTTTATTTAGCTCCAGAGATGTTTTATTTATAAAAACAACTTCCTAAGATAGGGAGACATCTTCTAATTCATTCCTTTACGGAAAAGGGACAGCGTAAAAAGATAATAGATGATCATGACAAGCTTTACTCAGAGATCATAATCAGTCAGCTTCTTTCAAACAACAGATTTTTCCAGCACAGATATAAATTTCAGAAATATACCATTGATGTTCATACAATTTTCTTAGCAGTTATTTCAGTGAAGGAATTTTCTATCATCTTTGTCTGAATAGATCATCATACAGGTATGTGTATTTTCAAAGACACAAACTGATAAGCATAAGGGAGAAATCAAAACACACCAGCTAAGAAAAAATTGGAAAGCAAAGAAATCCAAACAACAAAAACAAAAAACAAATATGCACAGAAGGTGCATCTGAAAACCTCATGCAACAAATCCCTTGGGAAAACGAAAGGAAGAAATGGAAAATCCTATTGATGAGAAAGAAGTCCTACTCATGGTACCTTGGGTCAGGGATGATTCAAATTCATTTATCTCTTTACTTTCCATTTAAGATTTTCATGACAATACCGTGTAAATGTTCAACTAGAAGTAAAGAGAAAAAGGATTAAGAGGACTTCCCTGACAACAATCATATTATGGTTCTGGTGGTATGCCCACTTACATTCATGACTGCATTATTAAAAAGAGAAATAATGAGAAATCAAACTAAAATAAAACCTATTCCTAACCTACCCTAACTATTAAACACATCAGGATACTATGTGAAGTCATGTTTCCAATGTAGCCATCGGAGTAACTCTAATCCTACAATGAAAACAAGATCAAGCATTATTAAAAGGAATGGTAATATATCAACAAATGACATAAACATATCACACTTACCTTCATAATCAACATCTAGAAACAAAGTAAGCATGATCTTACCATTTCCTTGGATATTCTTGTTGTACGAATCCTCCAGCCATTGCGCAATCTTATCGTGACAAGGGTCATAATGGCATGGGTGAGTGTAAGTAGTTTTGAAAAACTCGACAGGATTATGAGGAAATGGAATAACCATCAGCCAAGGTTGAAACGCCCCATCCTTCTGATAGTTCTCTAAGTACTCATTAATTTCTTCACATGGAGGATCTAAAAGAAATATGTCACGCCTACTTCCAAGATTCTTAGGTAGAAATAAAGCAAGCTCAACTTTGTCTTTATTGTGAATTTTTTTCATATATGAATATTCAAGCCATCCTAAGATCCTGTCACAAAAATGTGGATGCAAATCATTACTTTGATGAAACGAATATATCAATGAGAAATTCATCATAGGAGGATTCGTGACGTTTGTCAGATCATTAGTTTGAATGTTTCCTTCATTAAGATTGATCATTTCAAAATTTGAAGCATAAACATTAAGATTCGAGCTAAGCAAAGAACGAATATGCAACTTAGAATGTTTGATCTCCATAAAATACAGTGCATTTTCTTTTTCAACATTAAAATGTGTAAAATCATCTCGCAACATGTCCTCTTCCCATGTGAGTGATGAAAGTCAACAAGCATCAAATCCAAGTTTATCAATGTTAGGTTTGGAATTGATTTCACCAAAATTTAGCATATCGAAAGGATATGATTGTGGTGGAAAAGAGTAGGATGTTGTAGGTAAGATGTCAAGTCCACCATAATCTAGGAATATATCAGGATATAAAGAATAAAAGGAATAAAAAATAAGCAGCTAAAAAGAATCTCTTGAACTATGATACTCAACAATGGTATTCTCAAGACAATTCTCTTCACTTTCTTTAAAACCCTTACTCTGATTTGGTGACGAATACCTTAACATAATATGATCATATGGATTTGCCTTTTTAGATAATTCAAAATTTATGTGACCAACATCTAGTCTTTCCTGTGAACAAAGTGCATTTTGAGGATGAAGGTTTAAAGTTTCTTCTTCTAGTTGCGTGACTTCTTCTCTAATCAATTTCATGGGAGTACTAGAACATTCAAGAATATTTTCGTTGCTTAAGTGTTCTTCAATGACCGATTTTAAATGTTGATTAGAGCATGAGTTACAAGAATGAGGGTATTCACCTTCAGCCAGAAATGAATCATCTTCCATACTAGTCTTAGACTGAAAATACAATGATTCAAAGGAAAAACCAATTTGGTTGTCAATAAGAGCCTGATAAATAGATTCTACCTCCCTAGCTTGTTCAACATCATCGAAAGAGTTTTTCTCTTCTTGCGAAGAAGATTGTTCTTGCAGTTGAGTGATAGGATTTACAATTGGTTCTTCATTCGTGATTGAACATGACTGAATGGAAGGGATGGAAGTATCATAGAAGAAATTTAATGCCAATGACATGTCATCGAGATTAAATTTACAAAGGATATGATATACTTTTGTCAAAAAGCCTTCTGAAGATGGATCTCCGTTGATTAGCGAAGTATGAAATTCTTCACATAATTGATCAAAATCATAAATTTCAAACGCATTTAGAAACTCATCCACAAATTGAAACCAATCAAAAATGTGACATGTCGGAAAGGATTCAAACCAATGTTTGATCCGACCTCTAAAAGTAAAAGCAAACAGTCTGCATAAAACTCCTAAATCTGAGATGTCATGTTTGATGCATTTGCACCAAAACTTGTTAAGGTGGTCTTTAGCAAATGTATTGCCTTCACCATCAAAGGTGAGTTTGGACAAGCATGAGACTGTCTCGTTGGGAACATCGGGTAATGAGAAGTTGAAAGCATGTTCCAACACAGTGATTTGGGAATCCATGGGGGAAATTGAAAACATTTAAAATAAAGGCTCCTACAAGGCCATCTTGTCAGTCGGCCATCCTTCTAGCACCATTTGTTGATGGGTGAAATCGATCATCCATCAACTGAGAGAGTGGAACCGGTCCGGGGTTGTCTAATAACCCAAGCCGTTTGGAATGAACCACCCTGACGGGTTTAACGGCTCCGTTAGCCATTCTAAGGTTCTAAGAAAACCTAAGAGAAAACTAAATAAAACAAGCTAACTAAAACTAAATACAAGAAACTAAACTAACTAACAGTAAATAAAAACAAACTAATACACTAATCTAATTAAAACAAACTACTAAATAAATTAAACTAAAACTAAATATAAACTACTCTAACTATTCTATATACAAACTACTAATTACTATTCCACTAACTCTAATAATTAACTATCTAATTACTAATTGAATTACAACTTATTCATAAATATACATTATCTACAACTTGTAGATTTGAATAAAACCTGTAAAAATCATTTGTTTTCTGCCCTAAGACAACCAAAGATATATTTTTGATTTTATGATTTTATGAACAAGAAATAAAACTTACTGAAATTAAACGATCTAATATTAACTACTTATATCTAAACTAAACTACTAATAATATAATAAACAAACAAATGACAAACTGACCTGGAAACGTTCCAAATTTGCCCTGTGTATGATGACTTCGAAGTTGGTCGGAGGTAGAAAACTCGCTCTGGATGATCCAAAAGCTTCTCGTAAACGATAGGCTGCAATGCTCTTTGAGTTTATTTACAGGACAAACAAGACATAAAAAATCATAACAATTATATGATTTATAAATCTCTGCAATAAGGGAAACCTGTTATGCAAAAACTTATACTTAATAATTCAACTTATGAAGAAGAGAAATATGTCATTCACAAACTGAATCAAGTAATTGCTATGTTTTTTAAATACTTGGAAGAAATCAGATATGGATTATATTGATTAAATTATATCATTTGCAAAAGACTAAGATAGCTAAAGTAGTCATTAACCAAATGCAATTAGATACACATAAACATAAAACAAAATATTGATATTATGAAAAGCTAAAGCTGTAGAAAAATATCAAATTTTGTCTCAGTCTGTATTAAAATTCCATATCCTTGTTCTCCCATGAATGAGGATGATCATTATTACAAAAATAATAAGTATTTATAAGTTTCTCCACAGGGTAAAACCTCCCTGTGGCAGTTATCAAACTGTTTACATAATCTGGGAAGATATTCCCAAAATCAACTAAACTAGGAACTAAAATGAAACCAAAATATTTCAAATATCCCCTAACTGCTCATCAAATCCAATGCAATTTCGAATTCATCTGCAATGGACCAAAAATAACAAGTTAGAAAGGTATTTTATTAGAAAACCAATAAAAATCTAATCCTACAGACTTAGCTACAGAATCATCTGATTCTGTAGCTAGTCTAAAATAACATATAGGATCAGAATTGAAATTGAATCAAATCTTTTTAATAAAATCAAATTGAATTAACAACCAATAACAAATTATTTCATTTGAAAATGTTATATCATTTGCAATCCAATAGAATCAAATTTCAATAACCGAATAGAGAAATAGGCATACTCTACTTAGATCATAATCGGGTAGACAGAACCAAACAGTTTTAAAAATTTCTTCATATCCAATTCGAAAATTAATGCAATCAAACAAATGACAAGCAAACGTTGTGTTTTTCCAACAACAGGAGATACGATTAGATCAAAACATAATCGTTTTAAAATTTTTATAACTGTCATGACTTCAAACGATTCACGCGACAGGTAGACCAATTCAAATAGGGACGAGAATCAACTCATACAAAATCGTAACTAGATTAATTTGACTTTGATCATAGTGATAATAGAATTGACATGAGTGATAATTGGTTATTGTAAAATGGGCAAATAAACTCGATTGGTTTTGATCGAAATCATTGATTTCAACTGAATCATGACTGAGTTTAACATAGAAACAAATTGTGAATCCAGATATAACCAATCTCATTTTACAAATCAAATTCAAACAGAGTATCCATCGCAAATATGAATCCAACTGATAACATGGTCGAGCTAACAGTAAACCAATGCGAATTAACCAGCTGGGTTTTAGCATACTCATTATGAATTAAATCAGTTTTATGATTTGAGTGCGTTTGTACATGCTTAAAATAAAAAGCATTGTTTCCGAAGAAACAGAGTCACATTGGAAACAATCCGAGTTGAAATCCTATTCTTTGAAAGTCATATGACACAGCCAACTGTAACAATTAACCTCATCAAAAATTGTTACTAATCATAGCGTATGCATTATAACAAAATCGAAACGAAATGTGATTGTGTTCAAAATTGAATATGAGAAACAGTTCCTGTCTATAATAGATACAAATGACTTCAAGTGACAGCAGAGCATCCATTTTAACTCAATCAAACAAATCAAATCCACACTAAAATCAATCAAATCGATGAAAATTTAACAGAAGCTAAACTGGGAAAAACGAAATTCCATTTAGTCAAAGCAAAGCTATGTATAGAATGCATACAATGTAACAGAACCAATCAATGCTGTGAAAAAAGTTGTTTGAAACCAAATTCGAATCGTTATATAAACAAGTGATATCAAAATATACCTGTGTGATGACGAGGCTGCTCAATTATGCCAACTTAGAATTCATGACAGTCGTGGCTGATTCCACATTTTTAAACAAGATGGAGCCTATCATCTTTTGTTTCTTATCAGTCGCTTGTAGCTTGGCCTTTTGACTGGTAAGCAGTGCAACCTGGTCCTCCAAAGATTGAATTCTTGATTGGAGAATTGTAACATCAAGATAATATCGCTCTAACCATGAACTACATTGATCACAGGGTGGCACTGTAGGTTTAGACAGAGTAGGAGAGGGTTTGGATAAATGACCGGGGGCTTCACAAGGCAACTTAATGCCCGGGTAGTTAGGGTCGTCCTGTAGGTAGGGGGGTAGGTTTGACACAAATTCATACGAGGGTTCGGCACACAAACCTTGCAAATAGGGGTATTCGCTAGCCAAGAAACGCTCCACTTCCGAATCAGAGTTCTCACTCAACACGATAGGGTTTGGTTCGACAGGGGGTTTTGGCTTATTCCTTTCCATTCATGAAATCAAACGTGCATTCTTTTTCCCTTTGGCGTTTACAGTGAGGCTCGCCTTGGGTTTTTTTGCCCATAGGCTTAACAGTCTCAACACTCTTAGTCACAGTGTGGGGTAGGTCGGTAGGAAGGTCAGCCAATGGTTTGGGCAGTAGGGTATGGTAGGGTACTGGGGGTACAACCTTGACCTCGCTCACCACAGGTTTTTCAACCTGTGTGGGGTTCGAGTCCTCGAAACCATTCCTAGCAACAAAATTGCTCCAACTATCCCCGTGTAGACTCAAATGACAAACAACGATAAGCTTAACAAGCCCATAATGAAAAATCCTACTATCAGCCTGGTTTCTTTTGTAGTTCTTCGACATTTTAAACAGGCTTCTATGCAAATAATAGGGCATATTAAGCTGATATCCCATAAAAACCATAAGCAAATGCAGGTGGTGTAAGAACACAAACCCGTACCGACCTTCGCAGGTGATAAACTGCTTGATTATCATCAATAAATCATGCCAACATTGTTTGAGCATAGTTACTGGCATACCTCTATCACAGGAGGTAATTTTGCGCGACTGGAAGATCAGTGTCCATGGGACCTCCTCGAATTTGCAATTCTTGGACCATCGTTGTCCAGTGGCAAGTAAACCCATAGCAAGATTGTTAAACTATTCATCAATTTCCAATTGAATATCCTCGACCTTGGCTTGACAGCCATCAAAGGTCATGAAAAATTGTCGAGCTACGCAAAGGTTAAAACCATCAAATCTTTGTATAAAGGGAAGCCACCTATTTTCCTCGAGGTCACTGCAGGAACTGTCAAACATCAACAGGGCCTGGTTTCCATTGGGTTCAACTCAGACGACTAGGGCCATGAATCGAGCACATGGTAAGGGTTTGGTTCAAATTCACCAATGCATGGGAGTAGAGCTATTCGGTCTAACAGCAATGACCGATCAAAGGGGGAAAGAATTAATGCGCGCATGCGAAGGTGGTGGAGTTATTCACTGCCATGCATAATACTCATTATCCAAGTAAAACCGCCAAGTTCCATAGCTATTCACTCCATAATAATCGTTCAACCATTAACTTATGCATGCAACCAATCAAATGCAATGCACATACCAATACGTGTCAGCACTATGCCATAGTATTCAAAACATTCGACTTATGGATCAACACCAAAATCATTGTGCGCCAATGTATTAATCAAAAGTTTTAAACAATTGTGCCAATCGATACTCATAAAATTGCCAAGCCAAGAGATATAAAAAGTTTAGCAATAAGGATTATATCATATATATAAATTTAATCATAATCCCTATAAAAGATGAGGCAAGTCATAAGAAGTATAAACCAAAATGCTCAATGACTTACAAAATCAACAGAATCAAGTTTTGCGATCAATATAAGAATGTCCAAATGAGTATAGTTCGAAAATCCTTTCAGCCACATAATGATAAACCAAGGTAAGTGCCATAGAAAATATCGATAAAAAGATCATGACAATTCAAATAATGATCGAAATGTGACCTCGAAAGGAGAAGTTTTCACACTTACAGTCGTGAAAACTTAATGAAGACAAATTTGCAAATGTCGCAAAAATGAAAGTTTCGTCTATAAAAAAAAATGCAACGAAAAACTTGATGTTTGCAAGACACAGGTGTAGGCAGCTTATAGGATCATAAAAAAATGTTTGGCTGCCAACAATTATATGTCTGGATCTGTAGTGAGGATTGGGGTGATGGACACTATAGTGCATCGATGTGTTGCATCGATGATTGTGAGATTTTATGGACCTCGCACGCCTCAGCAGAGGAGAAGTTTTCNACTTGGGGGGGGGGGGTCAGTTTTCTTGGGGCTTGATGCTACACACCAAGATGGTGGGGCAGCTCAAAAGGTGTTGAACTACTGACTCAGGGGAGTTTTCCTTTGGGTCCATCTTGGTAGCATGGTTTTTTGGAGAGGGTGCCCATGTTGCACCCTAGAGTGCTATTAGACGCACCTAGTGTGTGGGAGTCACGACTGAGGTGGTGGGTGACGATTTTGGTTCTCCATGGTGGTGGGGAGGGTGGCCATTATTTCACGGTTGAGGCTACATGGGTGTGGCTTCATATGCCATAGATCATAATCCAATACTCGTACAGTGGGGTGGACTTCCAGGATGATCCAAATATGGTGCTACCCCTTGGAGAGGTGTTCGACCGCAGAGGCATGATGTTATATTTGATGTTTTGATATTTAGATAGTATAACATGTTTTTAATGTATATATGGATGTTGATTATATCACTTGTTTGCTGTGTGTGCAGATGTGGGACCTCGCGGGTGCGAGGTGGAGTTGGTCGGAGTGTCCGCGTAGCAGGGGCTGGTGAGACCACCATGGGGAGAGCCATAGGCAAGGGAGAGACGATGGTGGGATGAGGAGGGGGCGAGGCCAACTGATGAGGATAGAGCAGGTAGGAGACGTCATTTTGATGATTCGGGTACAGGCCTGTCACATGTTCCTCCGGCGGGGGTCGGGGGAGAGTTTGAGGATTTTTGTTGCCGATTGGAGGTAGTACTATAGGGAGTGCCCGAGGGTATGTGGGTGAATATCTAGGACAAGGGGGCCTTGGAGAAGTGTGTGGGCCTTTTAACAGAGTCGCGGACCCTGATCCGTAGAGCAGTTGTAGCGGGGGTGGCTATGACTGGGTGACTGCCCCCAGGACTTGAGGGACCCCTAGCTGGTGGGGCACCTCCTTCAGAGAGAGGACCAGGTGGTGAAGC
>JASDQU010316839.1:4770-16461 GCA_032191745.1 Picea mariana | reverse complement strand
CTCCTTTAGTAGTTGTAGAACCTTGTCAACATGTCACACATGATCCTCCCAAGACTTGCTATAGATTAGTATATCATCAAAAAATACTAACACAAATTTTTGAAGGAAGGGCTTGAAAATGGAATTCATCAACCCTTGGAATGTGGAAGGTGCATTTGTAAGGCCAAAAGGCATGACCAAAAATTCATAATGTCCTTCATGATTTCACGATGTTGTTTTTTGGATATCTTCTTCCTTCATTCTAATTTGATGATACCCTAAATGAAGATCCAATTTTGTGAAATAGATTGCTTCATGTAGTTCATCTAACAATTCATCAATGACGGGAATGGGAAACTTATCTTTAATAGTGATCTTTTTGAGCTCTCTATAATTTGGACACATACACCATGAGCCATATTTCTTGAATACCATTACCACTGGTGCAGAGTAATAACTTTGGCTAGGTCTAATAATGCCAACCTCTAACATTTCTTCAACCATGCGCTCAATTTCACTCTTCTGGGCATAAGGGTATCTTCTCACCACACTTATCTCCCTTACTGTACTTGTTGTCACAATTAAAGCATAAACCTTTTTCTTTTCTTTCCTCCAATTGTTGAGGTGTTTTAGAAGAAGGAGCATTATTATCTCTATAGATGTTAGGGTTGGTCCTTCTAGTAGCCATAGCCATATTTTTACTTTCAACATTTCTTGCCACCTTAAATGTATTCTCCAATGATTTGGGTTCCCAAAGGCGAACCTCATGTTGAATTTTATCCTTTAAAGTTCCTATGAATACATCAATCAAGTGCTCATATGGAATATCTATTACCTTTATATTCAATCTTTGGAAGTTCTCAATGTGCTCGGTAGCTGAACCCTTTTACTTGAGATTTATCAATTGGCTAAAGATGGTATTGATCCTTGTATCCTCATAGTGTGCTATCATTTCTTCCGTGAAAATTGTCCAAGTGACGAGTGATTTGCGAGAACAAAGCCATCGATACCATACAAATTTATTGGGTTCTAAATATAAAGAAGCAATTCGTACCTTTTGTGTATGTGACACATTATGTAGATAAAAGAATTGCTCCATCTGAAGTATCCATGTGATTGAGTCCTTAGCATCAAACTTCCTCATATCGATCTTAGAAACATGGTTAGTCTTTAACCCAAAATTGGAGTTTCTCCATTCTTGATTCACCTTCCTTGTGTCCTCATCATGAATTTCATGGGATACATTTTCACTTTCAGGTGTCCTCTCTATTAGGAAATGTTTCAATCCTTCCATGATCTCCCCTTTTAAAGCGTCCATCTTAGTATTTATTGCCTCAAACTTAGCTTCTGTTGAATCCATCATCTTTTGTAGTTCTTCTTTTGTTACTGTCTTCTTTTGTAAATCATTTACGTCCCTACGCATTTCTTCACCTTCATCAAGAGTCCAAGTAGAATTGTATGGAGGCTTATTTGGTGTAAAAGTTCCCTTTTTTGGTGGCATGTTGGCCAAGTATCACTTTAAACCTTGATTTTGAGGTGGTTCTGCTAGACAATATTCCTTTTATTGTATCTCCAAAATTTCAGCCCTTCTGATTATGAACTTTTATTTTTTGTAGGTCTCTGATATTTCTTCTCTTCAATGCCATAGGTCTAATAAAAATTGGATATGCCAAGTGGAATTTATGGTAACTTCCCCACAACTTGTTGATTTTTGGCCTTTCCAGGAGATCTCAATTGTATAGTGTTCCCCACACAAAATGATTGATATAAAATTCTAAAACTCATACCAGAACTACTACGGGCTGTCCACTATCCAATGCAACTAGTCTCACTCAATTTGGATACTCTAGGAAGAATTTATGATTGTTTTACTCGGAACACCTGCTTGAGACTAGTCAGATAACCTATCTCCCACAAGGTGTATCTACAAATTTAAGATTAAATAGAAGCTGAAATTGCTACCAAAGATACCTTACCAATTTCTGTGAATATCCTCCGGAGTGGTATGAAACGTTACCGAAAAAATGTTATAACGAAAATTCCGCAATGACTCAATTCAGGATGATTCTAGAACCATATATTAAAAAGGATGTATCTCCGAAAGTATAAGGCCCCAGGAGCTGAAATTTTAACCCAACGTACCTTGATCCATCTACTAAATATTCTCCAAGCCGTTCCTTTTGAATCATTGTAGAAACAAGTTATAGCGAAAATTCCATGGTGTCTCAAATGTAGCAGTGAAACCCAAAGACCTTGAGCTCTCATACCATATGTTAAGAACCAAATATCAATATAGCATAGAAAAACCTCAGAATAAGTACTCAATGCCTTGCAAAAGAGAGAACTTAATATAATAATCCTCTTCGAGGGGGAAACCTCCTTTTACCCCACATAAATGTTCAAGTACAAGATGATTCCAAATGAAAATGTCTCCTTGGTATATATTAGGAGACTAGGAGGTATAATTACAACTAAAAGAATAAAGCCGACATAAATAAAATAACATTAATAATGTAATATGCCCCAATTAAGGGGTAATGAGCCAATATTAGGGATTAACAGAATCCAAAGTGAATAAAAACTCCTTAGTTTTTCTTATGTGCGATATGTCATGCTTGCATTTAACATCCTATGTGCAGAAATTCATAGAAACACAACATAAGAACATGATACACATAATGGATATAACACTTCACTTGATAATGGAGTTCACCCGATGTGGGCTACCTCTCCGGGTCATGCTACAAAGCTTGATCGCTTTATTCTCCTCGCTGTAATGACGTGTCTCCTTTACAAGTTGTAAGGCCAAAGTCCATTTTCGATGACAACAACAAGAGATCAGAATGTGATTAGGGATGTATACAACTTCACAAGTTCTCATACTCATGAGGCATCCATGATGCTGACATGGACATCATTCCCACATACTCAATACATAAAAATATGAAGAATAAAATATGACCCCCATCAACATGGAGCCATCAAAAGCCTTAGATCTGCTGCTCAGATCCAAGCATAAATATGCAACCCATACAAAGATCCCGAAACCACGAGATTTAGAACTGCTTCATTGGCCACTTATCATGCAAGTGCCACAATTTCTTTGTCACATATATCTGATTGATTTGAAGTGAAAGAAGAGAAGAAAAAAGTAGATAGAAGGAATAAGATGATCTTGTTGCCTTGCTACAACCTCTCTATGCTCCTTCAGACCTGTAACACGCATGCTATGTTGCAACATTTAATGAAAAAACAACATAATAAAAATAATGCTTACATTGGCTTCTCCAGAACCTAGCCTGCTAATCTGAAGCTCTGTTGCAAAAACAGACCTCGTCATTGGATTTGCGTCACTGAATTACCTAAAAATGACTGTTAAATCATCTCCATTCGAGTCAGACACTTTCAGGCCCAAGAGACACCTCTGCCTCGGTTACCATGCCATTGCCTCTGTAATAAATGACTCATTTTGGAGTTAATTTATAGATGATTTTCTCATATCATAAAACTAACACCACCATTGCATTCATGGGGTCATTTTACCTAAAAATGACTATCTCCACACCTCAATCCGAGTCAGACACTTTCAGACCCAAGAGGCAACCTTGCCTTGGTTTGCGTGCCATTGCTCCTACAATAAATACTGAGAAATCTTGAAATTCATGCCAGAATCCATAGAAAGCTGTATAGTCCATACGAGGTCGTACAGGCATGCTCAGACTCACCTCTCATGAGCACTTGCTCCGTGTGTCGAATGCACTTGATGAACTTTGAACCAGAGGTCTCCTTATATATTGTTTTGTGGGGAGTTAGGCATAAATGAATCCATTGGCAGAGTGGCTAGTGGAGGATAAGTTAAGGAACAGGCTGTTGGGGAGGTTTTGGGGTCTAATCCCATAGAATCCCCCTTTTAGCATATTGTTGGCACACTCCACTAATTCTAGCGGAGGTTTTGGCGGGCAGTTAAATGGTGGAATGTTCTAAAGATAGTGGAATATGCTAAATTTGGAAGACAGTTGGATTAAGCCCCTGAGCAAGCATAATAATATGGTATTATGATGCTAACATGTGAACAGGGGCTAGGTTGAAGGCCTAGCCCCTCCCTTTGGTGCCTTAGTTCAAACCTTTAATTTAAATATTAATTAAACCACAATACAAGTAAGAAATGTTGTATGGTGTAATGGTTGCATAAACTTGCGGGGATTTTGGGCTATTTAGAGGTCATGAGTTAGATTCTGGTGGAGTGATAAAAATTTTACCGAACAACCATTGGAGGGGTACCATGTGGCAGCCAATGACTGGGCCATGTGGCACCATATAATTTGTTCAAGAAAATGCCACTTGTCACCACATGATTCGCCCATGAAACTGACACATGTCGTCACCTAACTTGCCCATGTGTCTGCCATCCTTGCCACATCATCTTTCCAAATCATATGTATGGACATGCCGCGTGTCACCCTTGCAGTAGTGTCATGTGTCACTTTGACTTTTGCCTTTTTGACCAAGTTTGACTAAACTTTGACCGCTTATAACTTTTGATCCGTAACTCCGTTTGACGAGCCATTTGAGCCATTGGAAATCTTGCGACGTGCTCTTCGCGATTATTCCCTTTTCATTAATTTTTGGGAACTTTGAATTTTTTCCCTTTTCTGCCTGTTGAAGCCATTCTGAGCCTCCTGGGACACTTCTCAAACTTCTGTGATGTTCCTTGGATCCATTAGGATCATGCCTCCCAACTGAAAGGACTTTTGGTCCCCAAAATTCATTACATTAAGTTTCATGTCCATTGGAATTACAATAAGAAACCCATACCCAAACTACCTCACAAGGCCTAACAATATCAACATGTGCCAGAAAAAAGAAGTGATATCAACAATTATCATTTTTACACAATACCCTTCTATGGGGTTTGAATTGCAACATGTGATTTAAAAAAGATGGCCACTCTCGACTAACTCAAGGATTTTCCCCATTTGTTCAACCATTTTGCCGAACATGTCCTCTTGACCGAGCTGTCCTTTTTCTGGTAGTTGGTCTTCTCCTGGTGGCAGATTTTCCTGCAGCTCTGGCTGACTGGATGTCTCCCTCGGAGATGTCTATATGGTCTTCTTATCCCTCTTTGGACGTAGATATGGATATAAGGCCCAACAAGTGGCCTCATGATTCCCATCTCTGCTACAATGGATGCAGTAGCCTTTCTCCTTCAGAGGTGCATTCCTCCTGCTCTTTTCCATGTGTGGAAAGAAATCTGCCATCCTTTTCCTTCTCCTGGTTTCCATAACCTTCCTGCACAAGGATTTTCTCTTCCAACACTGGGACACTGCGTGGTTACTCAATCCACAAAAATTGCATGGTATTTGATGCCACAAGCTCTGTCTTATATGATTAACATGCTTATAATCAAATGACATTTTAGAGTTTTGAGATTTATTATACCTTGGTGAGTTTCCTCTGGAGTCATACTGGAAAGAAGAGTTGGTCTCAACTCTATCATTGTGATGCTCATCTCTCTCTGGAGATGTCTTGAATCCTCGATCATGAGAAGTTGTTCTCACGGCCTGAACTGAATCAATTTCATCTCCTAATGAACTATTGACCTATGGAGTCTCAGTGACTGTCCTGGGGTCTTCTTATCGAATGGTTTTGGAGATTTCTCCAACATCCTTTGGGACATAGCCTATCCTGGCATATCGAGGCCAAATCACTGCCTCGATGGAATCCACAATACCTTGTCCATTGGTTCCAAGGCCTCCTCCTTCATATCCCATTTTTCTCATCAAATTTAATCCGATGCAAGAAGCATGTTGTTCAAGGATTTCAAAATAATCATCAACATTAATCAAGAAAGGAACTACACATGGTTTATTTACCTCCACCTCAAACTGGGACCCTTGGTCTTCTTCTTGAGATGTGTCTAGTTGTTCCCGGTGAGAAGGATCAATGGAAGATGCTTCTAGAAATCCTCCTTGGTTTATGGATGCATGTAGGTCATCTTCATTTTCTTGAAAAAGTGTGCATGCATTTTCACTGTCATGCTCACACCCATAACTGGTGAAGTTTCCATGGTCACAAGATGGTCTTATCATCGTATCATTCGTAGAGCCTTCCTCTGTCTACATCTTCATGGCTTGCAAATGCTCTTGCAACCTTTGGTTCTCTTCTTCTGCAACATGCAAAAATGTATTCAATCCAACATTCTCTACTTAAAGTGCTTGGTTGAGCTCTTGAATCTCATCGAACCACTATTGTTTTGGTGACCTTTCCATCCTTAGCTTCAACACCTGCAATCAGTATCAAGCCTGCTCTGATACCACACGATCTGAACCTGGGAGTGATAAGTTTCCAATAATTGGTTGTTTTTGTCACTCCTTCCAAAGGGTCAGTTATAGATCGTTTTACTTGAGCGATGTGCAATTAAAGGCAAATTTGAAATCTTATAAGATTGAATCCAAAGTGAATAAAACCTCAGTTTTTCTTATGTGCGATATGTCAAGCTTGCATTTAACATCATATGTGCGGAAATTCATAGAAAAGAAACATAAGAACATGATACACATAATGGATATAACACTTCACTTGATAATGGAGTTCACCCGATGTGGGCTACCTCTCCGAGTCATGCTCCAAATCCTGACCGCTTTATTCTCCTCGCTATAATGATGTGTCTTCTTTACAAGTTGTAAGGCCAAAGTCCATTTTCGGTGATAACAACAAGAGATTGGAATGTGATCAGGGATGTATACAACTTCACAAATTCTCATACTCATGAGGCATCCATGATGCTGACATGGACATCATTCCCACATACTCAATACATAAAAAGATGAAGAATAAAATACGACCCCCATCAACATGGAGCCATCAAAAGCCTTAGATTTACTGCTCAAATCCAAGCATAAATATGTAGCCCATACAAAGATCCTGAAACCGTGAGATTTAGAACTGCTTCATTGGCCACTTATCATGCAAGTGCCACAATTTCTTTTTCACATATAAATGATTGATTTGATGTGAAAGAAGAGAAGAAAAAAGTAGATAGAAGGAATAAGCTGATCTTTCTGCCTTGCTACAACCTCTCTATGCTCCTTCAGACCTGTAACACACATGCTATGCTGCAACATTTAATAACAAAACAATGTAATGAAAAGCATGATTACATTGGATTCTCTAGAACCTAGATTGCCGATCTGAAGCTTTGCTGCAAAAACAGACCTCGTCATTGGATTCATGTCACCAAATTACCTAAAAATGACTGTCAAATCATCTCCATTTGAGTCGAACACTTTCAGGCCCAAGAGACACCTTTGCCTCGGTTACTGTGCCACTGCCTCTACAATAAATGACTCATTCTGGAGTTAATCTACAAATTTTTTTCTCATATCAGAAAAATAACACCACCACTGTGTTCATGGCATCATTTTACCTAAAAATGACTATCTCCACGCCTCAATCCGAGCCAGACACTTTTATACCCAAGAGACACCCTTGCCTTGATTTGCGTTACATTGCTCCTGCGATAAATACTGAGAAATCTTGAAATGAATACCAAAATCCATACTAGGCCATGCAGTCCATATGAGGTCGTACGGGCATGCTCAGACTCACGTCTCATGAGCGCTTGCTCCATGTGTCGAATGCACTTGCTGAACTCTGAACCAGAGGTCTCCTTATATACTGTTTTGTGGGCAGTTAGGCATAAATGAATCCGTTGGCAGAGTGGTTAGCAGAGGATAAGTTAAGGTGTAGGTTGTTGGGGAGGTTTCGGGGTTGAATCCCACAGACTCCCCCTTTTATCATATTTTTGGCACGCTCTGCTAATTCTGGCAGAGGTTTTGGTGGGCGATTAAATGGCAGAATGTTCTAAAGATAGTGGAATATGCTAAATTTGGCAAACGGTTGGGTTAAGCCCCTAAGCGGGTAGACTACTATGGTCGTATGGTGCTAACATGTGAACAGGGACTAGGCTAAAGGTCTATCCCCTCCCTTTGGCACCTTAGTTCAAACCTTTAATTTAAATATTAAGTAAACCATAGTACAAATAATAAATGTTGTATGGTGTAATGGTTGCGCAGATTTGTGGGGCCTTTGGGATATTCAGAGGTCATGAGTTTGATTCTGGTGGAGTGATAAAACTTTACCCAACAACCATTGGAGGGGTACCACATGGCAGCCCATGATTGGGCCACGTGGCACCATATAATTTGTCTGAGAAAATGCCACTTGTCACCACATGATTCGCCCATGAAACTGACATGTGTCATCACCTAACTTGCCCACGTGTCTGCCATCCTTGCCACATCATATTTCCAAATCATCTGTACGGATGTGCCACATGTCACCCTTGCAGTGGTTCCACGTGTCACTTTGACTTTTTCCTTTTTTACCAAGTTTGACTGAACTTTGACTGCTTATAACGTTTCATCTGTAACTCCGTTTGATGAGTCGTTTGCATCGTTTAAAAGCTTGCGACACGCTCTTCATGATTATTCCATTTTCGCTGAGTTTTAGGAACTTTGAATGTTTTCCCTTTTCTTCCTGTTGAAACCATTCTGAGCCTCCTAGGACACTTCTGAAACTTCTGTGATGTTCCTTAGATCCATCCGGATCATGGCCTCTACCCACTTATTAAATTAGTCTACAACCATGATAATATGTTGATGCCCCCCAACCAAAGCTGGGTTGCAATCCACAAAATCCAACCCCCACTTGGTGAAGGGACCGACGGTGATGACCGGGTGAAGAGGGGTTGGATGCAAGCACATCTTCTGAGTGAACACCTGGAAAGGGTGACACTTATTGACCGCTTCGACACAATCTTAAAAATAGACAACCACAAATAACCAACTCACAATATCTTTTGGGCGGTCGTAATCCCAGATAGATGACCACCACAAACCCCACTGTGATAGTCATTAAGAATGGACTGAACTTCTTCGTGAGTCAAGCAATGATGCAAGATATTATCTATGCCTCAACAATACAAAATGTCACCTATGATAAGGTATTTTTTAGCTTGATACTGTATACGCCGTAGATCATCTCTTGAAAGATGCTAAGAGAAATTCAAGGTTTGAAGATAGATCAAAATTTCTCCATACCAGGGGTCTGAAGATGAGACAAGAAAAATGTGCTCATCCACAAATGAATCTACATGAATAATGTCCTCATATAACCGAGGGAAGTCTAATATTAACTCCGCAAAAACTAACGATTTCTTGGATTTTTCCGAAGTAAAATCAAGATCAAACTCTTGCAAGATGACAATCCATTTATTATATTTTGCCCCTATGATATTCCTAGTAAGGACGTATTGAAATGGGTTGACATCAACAACTATGGTAGTTTTGCAAAGCAATATATAGTGTATTAATCTTTGAACCGTGTGTATCACATCCAATGCTAGCTTCTCAACATGAGAGTATTTGAGTTCAGGGCTGACTAAGTTTCAACTAAGGTAGTAAATGACATGCTCATGGAGCTCATCATCTTCCTGAATTGAAACCATACCAACCACCCCTTCAGAAATGATGATAAAGAAACAAGTAATCTCTACTGTAGTTTGAAGCCTTCAACAAAGTCATCGATACCAAGGCTTTCTTAAGAGCATCGAAGGATTCATGGGCTTGCTCATCCCATATGAACATAGTGTCCTTCTTCAAGAGATGCATGAAACCCTTAGTAATATTGACATAGTTTACTATAAACCGACGTAATAAGTTAGCTTTCCTCTGTAAACCTTGAAGCTCATGACTATTGCATGGGGGAGGCAATTGAAGTATTGTCTCAACCTTAAAAGAATCCACCATGATCCTAGTCTCAAAAACTAAGAATCCTAAAAGACGACCCGAACTAATGCAAAAGATGTAGTTATGAGGATTTAAATAGATGCGATAATAGCGACATATCTCAAAAACTAGCCAAAGGTGGGTAGAGTGATCCACTCTCTTGTGAGAGTGAGCAGAGAGTTCATCGAGGTAGGCTTGGACTATATGCTTGAGATCGTGAAAATCAAAGGTCATGGCTCATTGGAAGGTTGCTTTGGGATTTTTAAGGCCGAAAGGAATTTTCTGGTATGCGAAAGTACCCCAAGGAAAAATAAATATTGTCTTATGTTGATCCTTGGGTTTGATCTGAATTTGGTTGTATCATAAAAATCCATCCATAAAATAAAAAACCTCGCTTCCCACACAATCATCGAGAATATGATAAATGAAAGGTGTCAGGAAGTTGTCTTTAGGACATGCCTTATTCAAGTCTCGAAAATCTATACACACACGGATGGTTCCTTGCTTCTTATTCACGGGAATGGGATTGGATACCCATTTAGTCAAGGGAACCAGGTAGATAAAACCATCATTAAGCAATTCTCCACCTTTGCCTTAATAGTAGGGGCCTTCCTAGGATTAACAACTCTAATTTGTTGTCAAAGAGGTTTAGCATTCGGGTAGGTTTTAATCTCATGTTCGACAATGCGAGGTTCAATTCCTGGCATCTCTTCATATGAGCAAGAAAATACATCACATAATTATTTGAATATCTTGGTGTAGATCTGAATTTATTCATGTTAGCAACAATTCTTGTCTTGGGCTTGAGAGCATCTAGGTCTGCAGGTTGCATGAAGAATGCCCAAGCGTATCACGTAAAGCCCCATTTCAGGCTAAAAATCAAGTGAGTGGGTGAAATTATGTTGTCAACGGCCCAAATTCGTCCATAGGAGTAGATCGACGGTCGATGGGAAATTGCGGTTAGCGGAGTTGCGTCGGGTTTAGCACGATGGGTAGCATCCATATACATTCATGAAGGATCTCAATTGTCCACCCAAAAGAACACGTGGTGCGTGATCATGTCATGTCGGTAGTCGGGGATTTGAGGGGTAAGAGCTCCTCGTCATTTCACATCTCGAAACCACGAACCTCGAAATGCCGATAAGCGATCTTCAAAGCCGAGCTCACGGTCTTAGCGCCAGGTCACATCAAGCGAGCCTGCAAATGGGGGCAGTGTTATCACTGAAATTTCGTCCGCACATGGCGACAAGAACTCCGCATCGTCCAAACAGGACTGGAGTCATTCATGGCACAGGATTAATTCCACAGCATTGCAAAAGGGTCAAAAACTATACAAATGACCAAAAAGAAATTGAAGGGTTCTTTACATCATCTGAGTGCGTGCGTGTACGCGCGTAACAGTAAAGTACAAAGTGCGCATATGTGCAAAAGGCACGGCTATTGGGCGAAAAACCCGCGCGCCTGCTAAACGACACATTTATTGAAATTGGTCGGCCTCCCAACCACTAATGGATCAGCTCCCAAGTCGATTTGACACCAAATCCGAGCTCAATCCTCATGGTGGGCTGGTCAAAGACCTAATTGTGCCCTAAAGAGCCCCTTTTCACATTCAAAATAGGTTACATAATGATCCAATGCTTGGCTATAAAAATCCATGAATGACCACCATTTTCTCAAGGAATTCTTCATACTGTTATGCTGCTGAGATTGCTAAGGACCCATTCTTTGGCAATAAACATTACAAGCTACATTTCATAGAGCTATTCACCTTTCACTTGAGTGAATAAGCTTGGAGTTCTTTCAACCACATTTTCATCTTTTCATTGTAAGGAGAGCAATCAGTGAGGGCCTCAAGAGCCTTCCATTGGAGAAAGAAGGGACCCAAGTCCCCTTTCTTCTTTGTGTCTTTGGATTTCATCAATCA
>JASDQU010316838.1:0-13313 GCA_032191745.1 Picea mariana | reverse complement strand
ACAACTTTCCACAAACAATGATGGCAGCCGTCGGAGGAGGAGGTGGAGGGTTTATAGGAGGAGGCGGAGGGTTTATTGGAGGAGCAGGGGGAGGAGCCCCTCTAGGAGGAGCTGGAGGCCAAGGGCCTGCTCCCCCTCCCAGAGTCTTTGCGAAAGTTGCAGCCAGATACGCTCCATTAGTATTGCCCGTCCCCCTACATGATCTTCCAGAAAATTACATAAAAAATTTACCGAAATTCACTAGGGAGGGGGATCTGACCGCGGTCGAATAGATTAATTTTTTTGACCAATTCGCAGATATCTTCGGTATCGAGCACGAGGATGTATATTCGAGACTCCTTGTCCAAACTTTTGAAGGACAGGTCCGAACTTGGTTTCGGAGCCTACTCGTAGCTTCTATCTTGTCTTATGACGCTTTGGAAGATGCTTTCCTCAGACAATGGGGTGAGAGAAAAGACCATCTCTATTATTTAACCGAATTTGGGTCTTTGAAGAAAAAGAAC
Source organism: Picea mariana (assembly GCA_032191745.1). Lineage (NCBI taxonomy): Eukaryota > Viridiplantae > Streptophyta > Pinopsida > Pinales > Pinaceae > Picea > Picea mariana. The sequence goes on along the minus strand of JASDQU010316838.1, from coordinate 12,810 downwards.
TCAGAAACAGTCATGGAATTCATTCAGAGATTCAACAAACTGTACAATAAAATCCCAGCCGAGGTTAAACCATCCCAACCCACGACCAAAGTGACTTTCATCGGAGCTTTCGAGCCAGATTTCGCACTACTTTTGCGAGAGAGAAGGGGAGCCACCTTAAAACGTATGCAGGACGATGCGGTAGAAATAGAGTCTAATATGATGGCTTCGGGTAAACTTAAAGCTAGATTAGAGACTGGAAACCGAGAGACCAAGCGATTTAGAGAACAAGCAGGTCCTTCAGGGTCGAATAGATCCTCAGACGATAGGGTGGACGATATGGCTAGAGTGATTAAAGAACTGTCAAATAAAATATCCAGAATGGAACTCGAACAGGCCAAGGTTGACTCTTACCCCAAAAAAGATTTCAAGAGGAATCAAAACCCCCCTAATCAACAAATACAAGTAAAAAATGAAGATAAAAAAATACAAGCTCCCTTAAAGAATGAAAATTTTATAGGAGCGAACGATTTTCAAGACTTCGGAGATTCAGATAATGATGTCACGAACTTCGGTGATAACTGTACTCAACCATATCTGACTCAATAAGACTATGAAAAATCTCTAAACACGCCACAACCGTCAAATGAGGGTGAAGAAGGTGATCACACTGATCTCTGTGAATCTCAACCAGAAACTGAGATGATGATGGCTGAGTTTCAACCAAAGTACAACCTAAGATCTAAGAGTAAGCCCACCTCAATGACTCAACCCAAGAAAATCCTTCAAAGAGGCGAAGCTTATGAGCCTCCTTCAGACGAGACCTCATTACCCAACAACAAAACTAAAGTAGTAAGCAATCAGGAGTCCGAGGTGAAAAAAGTTGGACTCAAACACCAGAAACCGAAGCAGTAAATAAAGTTACGTCTTCAACTAGGGCCATGAGGGATAAAGCGGTCCAGACAAATAAGTCTGAAAGGAAAGATGCGGAAGTCTCAACCAAAGAAGCAGACAAAGTGAGCGGAGCTTTCAACTTTGAAAATGAGTTAAACAAAATTAAGATACCAATCCCTTTGGTAGAATTAGCGAAAAACCCCGTTTATCGGAAGCAAATTACCAAAGCAATCGATGTCTCTGAGCTAGAAAGCCAGTTCAATGTTTTAAAGTTTGAAGATGACAAACCTAACATCACATTTGGTCCCCATTTCGAAGGGGCCAAAGACACCATCGCTCCCTTTTATATCACTCTGAATGTGTATGATCAGTTGCTGCATAATTGTATGTTAGACTCCGGAGCTTCCCATAATGTTATGCCCAATATTATAATGGACAAGTTGGGTCTCCAGATCACAAGATCTTATGGAAATCTGTATTCTTTTGACTCGAGAAGGGTTAAATGTATGGGGATGATAAAAGATCTGGTAGTTACCCTGGCGCAGGTCCCGGTTAAGAGTATCCTGATGGATGTGGTTATCGCAGATATTCCCCCTAAGTATGGCATGCTGTTATCTAGGTCATGGGGAGCCAAGTTGGGGGGTTCTCTACAGTTGGACATGACGTATGCCACAATCCCCGTGTTCAGTGGTCAGTTCACTCGGTTGTACAGAGAAACAAGATTAGCATATATAGTCAGTGACCCTCAAAACCCAAACAACTTCCCTATTTACATTGCAGACCAAGATCTGGGAAATTGCATCTTGTCTTTTGATGATGGTTTGGATGGTTGTCCAGAGGAAATCGATATAAATAAAGAAGAGTCAAGTCACGTGACAAAGGATCTGTGTAACACCAGAGTTTGGAAAATGTATTTTGATGGTGCTTTATCTTCTGAAGGGGCAGGTGCGGGAGTGCTTTTAGTAGCTCCCGAAGGTAAATTCGTTGTTCCTTTCTCCTACCGACTGCAGTGGGACATAGATTACACTAACAACGTATGCGAATATGAAGCGTTGATCTTAGGATTAGAGGCTGCCAAAAAGCTAAATATAAGTAACTTGGAGGTATATGGTGATGCAGAGCTAATAGTCAAACAAATAAACCGACAGTACCTAGCCAAGCATCCCAGACTACGAACGTACAAAAATTGTGCTTGGGATCTCATGGAAATTTTTTTCTCATCTGTAAATGTCCATTTTATCCCTCGCGCAGAGAATCTACATGTTGATGCATTGGCAAAGGCAGCTTCAACCTTCTCTCCTCCCACGACCTTCAAACTGAAGTATCACATTGAAATCAGATACAAAACCCTCTATACCAGACAATATCCGACACTGGCAGGTCTTTGAAGATGACGAGTGGGCGAGTTCTCCGAAACTCATGCAGACCAAGAAAATCAAAATGACCCGATGTGGATCATGCAAGAGGGGGAAGATCCTGAAACCTTCCGAGAAAAAATTGCGGATCATCGTATGTTGGTCCTTAAAAGCAACCAGATTCTGAAAGGCTTGATTCCTTTAGAAAGACTTTTTGATCAGAATGATGTACCTGTGAAATACACTTTGTAGCCCCAACTAGAAGAAGTGGAGGACTGTGATATAGGAATTGAAAAAGAATCCAGGGTAGTAAAGATATCCAAGTTCCTCCCTCCCGAAGTAAAAGTCAAGTACAAAGACCTACTCAGACAATACAAAGATGTTTTCACCTGGTCTTATGATGAGCTAAGAACGTATGACACTTCCATAATTGATCACAAGATACCTTTGAAGCCTGGGGTCAAACCGTTTAGGCAAAAGCTTAGGCAAATTAACCCCATTTTGTTACCTGTGATTGAAAAGGAAGTTAAGAAGCTTATAGATGCGAAAATAATCGTACCCCTGAGATACTCGGACTGGGTGGCAAACCTGGTCCTGGTCAGGAAAAAGAATGGAGAAATCAGACTGTCTGTGGATTTTCGAAACTTAAATAAGTCTTCTCTCAAGGATAATTATCCGCTGCCCAAAATGGACCATGTCCTAGAAAAAGTAGTTGGAGCAAATCGAATGTCTATGATAGATGGGTTCTCTGGTTATAACCAAATCGCCATGAATGAACAAGACAGGGAAAAAACTGCTTTCACCACACCATGGGGTACATTCATGTATGAAAAAATGCCATTCGGTTTGATGAATGCAGGGGCTACATTCCAGCGCGCTATGGACATCGCTTTCGTAGGAGAAAGAGACAAGTTCGTAGTCATCTACCTCGACGATTTGACGGTTTTCTCTAAAACCGATGAAGAACACTTGATCCATTTGAAACAGACTTTCGAAAAATGCCGTAGGTTTGATCTATCTTTGAACCCAAAGAAATCACATTTTGCTATGCGAGAAGGTAAGCTTCTGGGCCATATCGTATCTAGAGATGGGATCAGGATTGATCCTAAGAGGATTGAAGCAATAGAAACTATAAATATTCCCAGAAATGTAAAAGAGATTCAATCTTTCTTAGGAACAATAAATTTTTTACGAAGGTTTATCCCCAATTTCGCTGAGATTGTCAAATTGATCACAGGAATGTTGAAGAAGGATAGCGGAGTAAATTGGACAACCGAGGCCAGAGCATCGTTTGCGCATATTAAAAAAGTCATAAGCGACTCACCTGTGTTAGCAAGCCCAGATTATTTGAAAGATTTTCTTATCTTCTCGTTTGCCTCTGAGCATACTATCACCGCGGTGCTCCTACAAAAGGATGAAGAAGGATTCGAACAGCCCATCGCGTTCTTTAGCAAGAGCCTTAGAGACGCAGAACTGAAGTATGACATAATAGAAAAACAGGCGTACGCAATGGTAAAAGCGCTAAAGGCATTCATAACTTATGTACTGCATTCAAAAATTATTGCGTACGTACCTACCAGTTATGTGAAAGATATATTGGTACAGCCAGACAGTGACGGAAAAAGAGGGCGATGGCTCGCTAAAATCCAAGAATTCAATCTGGAAGTTAAACCAACCAAATTGATAAAAGGGCAAGGCCTGGCCAAATTCTTGGCGGAGTCAAATTTCAGAGCCCTTGATATCAATTGCCTGCAGGAAAGCGATGAAGACACAGACCTAAATGAATTGGATGAAGAAACAAGTCCAAACCAGATTGAAGAGAAGTTCTTATCATCGGACTGGTAAAGAGACATAGTGTTTTACTTGCTGAACCTAAAATGCCCAAATGAACTATCACCGTCTAAATGCAAAACTTTAAAACTCCATGCAATTAAATATTGTATAGCCGAAAGTCAGCTATATTGGAAGGATCCACTTGGGTTCCTGCTAGTTTATTTAGTTGAATCGGAAACTCAGCGGGTGATAGACGAATTTCATAAGGGAGTCTGTTGGGGGCATCACGCATGGAGAGGTACAACTTACAAGATCTTGAGGGTTGGGTATTATTGGCCGAAACTCTTTTCGGACGTCAATGCCAAAGTGCGTGCCTGCAACCCTTGTCAGCTATTCGTAGGTAAACATAAGCTCCCTGCACTGCCTCTAGTTCCAGTTAAAGCTGAAGCCCCATTTCAGCAATGGGGTCTAGACTTTATAGGCGAGATCAATCCCCATTCCAGTGCTTAACATAAGTGGATCTTAACAGCCACAGATTATTTTACTAAGTGGGTGGAAGCTATTCCAACCAAAAGGGCAACATACTCGTTGGTAATCGATTTCTTGAAAGACAATATTTTGTCAAGATTCGGTTGTCCTCGAAAGATAGTTACCGACAATGCCCAGGCCTTTAAATCTATGGCTATGATCAGTTTCTATCAGAGGTATAACATCATTCTCGGCCATTCTACAACATATTACCCTCAGGGGAACGGATTGGCCGAGTCATCTAACAAGAGCGTGGTAAATATAATCAAGAAAGTATTCGATGAAAATAAAAGGTCTTGGCATGTACACTTAAAATACGCATTATGGGCAACCACATCAACACTAAAAAGTCTATCGACATTTCACCGTTTCAAATGGTATGCTGTTCTACCTATAAACCTAGCGCTACCAGTGATGAAGTTATGGCAGGATCAAAACGAAGAACCTAATCATGTAATCAGGAGAATTAATCAGCTGATTGAGGTTCAACAACATAGAGTTGAAGTTGATGAAAAGATGCAGAAGTACCAGGATGATATGAAAGCATTGTTCGACCACAAAGAAAAGGATAGGGAATTCCACCCAGGTGATTTAGTGCTAAGATGGGATGTAAGAAAGGAGGAAGCAGTGAAGCATAGTAAATTTGACCACCCCTGGTATGGACCATTCAGGGTCTCGGCTCCAGAAGGAAAAAATTCTTTCCTACTAGAAAATATAAACGGAGAAGTCCTCCACGCCCCTGTCAACGGGCGGTATCTAAAGCATTACATGACGTAACAGTCGCCAGATTCAAAAAAGAAAAGAAAAGTTTTAATAAATAAATAGATAAATTTTTGATATATATATTTGATGTACATATATGTATTTTCGTTTAAATATTTCTTTTGATTTTCTTTTTCGTTCATGAACTTTCGACACATTTCAAATAAGATTCGTATTTGCTTTTTATAGGATTCCAGCTGCATACGAAACTACCAGGAAAAGTAATTTGCAAGTCGGTGTCAGAAATAAATCGGCATAAAACAGGTGATACCTAAAGTAGTTTCATATTGCGCAAAGAAAGTGAAAGGAAAAGGTAAAAATGAGCTTTCTCAAAAACACATGTTATGAAAGACTGTTAAAGAAAACCGAGGTAACGCAATTCAAACTGCAATATCAGCTAAAATGTTATATAACATGATTGTTTCTTGGTTTGATAATCTTTGATTTAAAATAATTTAAATGATACACTCAATCTAAAAACAGTCAGTCAAAGTAAACTATCCCCAAAAATATCTACAAGAGTCAGTCTCGAATTGTTTGACCTCTGTATTTTCAGTCAATAAATCGCTACCTGACATCCTGTCTATCTTCGGGTCTAACTTTTAACAAGCCACCATCTTCCTGTTTCTTTACGAAGGGATAAAAGTTTTTCGATTTAAACCTCGTAAGTTTCAAAGTAGATCGTGGAAGGAAAGCGGGTCTTCACAACTACTCAATCCCCTGCTAAGCGAAGGAACGTTTAGGTCGATCCTAACTTTCCTAGGTTTTTCAACGACATCGGAGGATTAAAGCTTGCTCAAACGGGATGCCCTTTAAAAGTTATTTTCCTTTTCTCCCTAAGAACGAAGATGTTGTGAAGGTTAAGGGAAGGTTGGTACCGAGTAATCAAAGTAAGTTGACAAACCTCTAATGAAAAATATTACACAGATATCAGCCCTAATACAAATTGATTGCCCCCATCTTCGCGCTCAAAAAAGTAAATTATAAGACAGGTGGTGAAAGGAAATTCAGAAATGATTGCCCCCACCTAGTCCAAGAGACGATGAAAGGAAATTCAGAAATGATTCCCTCGTTTTAGCATTTAAATGCATAAATATATTACGAAGTGGTGAAAGGAAATTCAGTAAAAGGGGCCAGATAACTTCACTGGGGTACTGAACAGGCTCGTTGGCAGTGAAGCAATATCTGAGATATCTGTAAGGCTGTTATACATGAATATCACTCTACTCTGGTAACCAATGCTTTTTAAAACCTGATCCACATTCCAAATTCAGACGGGACTTCCCAATTAAAAACATATAATCTCATTCTTTTGATGCAAGCTGAGAGCCACAAGATCTGTTGGGTCTCCTAGGGTTGTTTCGATTGTCTTAAAACATACCTAAATATAGCAGCGGGAAATAGAAAATTGTGAAAGGGACTACAACGGTGTTTAAAAATAGTATCTGATTTTGAAAAAACTTTTCAAGGTAAAGAATGAAGTATTTTTCCCCCTTCGATATACTATTCTCGGAAACCTTTCCGCCTGATTGAGCTCTTGACTACATTTACCCAATATTGGCACGTGGTCTACTGTTCTTCCCGCCTCGCAGGAAGGCGGGATCCCTAGTTGGAGCCTATGTTGGAGCCGCCCTTGTTTTTTAGCCTGTCACAATTTTCATTTTGATGCTTGAAATCTAAAGATGGTTTTCTTTTTCCCACCGAGATATCGATGATCTCTGAAGCTTGATCACGCAAGCAGCGATGATTTTTTTACTCTCGAAACAAGTCCTACCTTTCGTAAAAATGTTTCCTCTTTTTATTCTACTTCAGGATCTCACAGGTCGGATACTATAATTCATGTAATCTCCATATCCCGAGTCACAAAACGGCGAAATCATGTTAACTTTCCACTCAAGACAGTAACAAGGGTAAAGTTTTCCCTAACTCCTGATTAAGCGTCGTCGGGGTTTCGCGCCTCGGCGTTCGCCAAACCCAAATTTTTATTATCACAGCCCTGATAGCCGAGGACACGAGGTCCTTTTAAATAACCCATGTCAAGGATTAAAGGTAAAAGATTATCGTGGTAAAATCTGTTCTCGGCGTCTCGCCACTCGGAAATATCTTTTTTGAAGGTTACAACATCTAAACCCCGACTCGCGAATTCATGAAGCAATTATAACTTGATTAATTAATCACTTAATCCAAGATTATCTTCCCTTTTAATTAAGTCATGATTATCGCGATCTCGCGGTTTCATAGCTCGGCATGTAAATCTCCCAGAAACTTATCTTCGAAGCTCCGAGTTGCGATATGGCGAATATAATAATTATAAAATTAATCAAGCCCCAATTCGCGATTACCTTTAATTAAACCAAAATCGATCTTCGCAGTCTCGGGAGTTGGAGACTCAAAATGTTAAAGGAAAATCCTCGATATAACGAGTAGCGAGATATTGATTAACGTTGGCGAGATTGGATTAGTTAAGCCAAATCAAGACATATCCCGCGTTTCGATACTTGCACGATTCACGAGGAAGCCTTTTCTCTCCATACGCCAACTGACTTTTAAACCGCCAAAATTTATGACATTAATGAGGAAATAGGGTAAATCTATGAATATAAGATCAGATTTTTACGGCATAAATTTATTTCTAATTATGATTTGACAGGCTTGTTTTGAAAGGTACCGAGTTTTCAAATATATGTAAGAGCTGCGCTTCATTATAATGAATGTATTTTTATAGCACGCAGAGCTCATCACTTCTGAGTAAACTGACTTCTGTATGTATACGCGGTTCTATCGTGGAAGATCTAAAACGCAAGCTTCAGCCATGGCTCCGCGGAAAGCAGCAAAGGCGAATGTTGAGGTTTCAGAACAAGGCTTAGACAATGTCTCCGATACTTTGCCCCAAAGTATCGACTCGATCTCGATCTGGTCACATGTTTCAGATATTCTGCAAGCAGAATTGGTGGATTATTCCAACGACTCCGACGACAACGAAAGAGATGATTTAACCACCAAGTACAAAATAGTCGTCCAATCCGGAATGCACAGAGTAGCAGCCAGACCGCGGTTGCTTCCATATTATGACATGGTCCGATGGGCGTTGGATCATGTGGACATACCGACCAGGACTATCATGAACGAGCAGAGAGTCACCGTCGGGACTTTTAGGCCAGAGCATCTGCAAACCATGTATAAGCTACCCGCAACGTCCGACCACACATATGGCACAGAGTTCTTGGAAGAATTCAATGAGAAGGAATGCGTACAGTACGATAAGACCATGTCCAGTTTGATAAAGGATTGGGTTTCAAACACCGCGAAGTTCAGAGCTGATGCCCACGGCATTTATTCAATCGCTTCGTCAGAACCGCAGTATAGATATGTGGCCATGATGACATGCTGGTTATATGGGAGAGAGGACACAGCGCATTTTTTCCTTGCGTGGGTGCCTCTTATGTTTTAGGTCACATAAGGTTGTTCTTAAAATTGGGCAAAGATGCTTTCGAATAGCTTGGCCAATTGGGTCATAGAGTATAGGGAGCAGAAGGAAAATGGGAGGTTGTCCTCATTCTTCATGTCCGCTTATATTATGTATGCAATTTGTTCTATGGCACCATTTCCATTAATGAGCTGGGGTTGGACTTCGACCGAAGACAAACCCATACATGTATATCATGAAAAACTATGGGAAAACAAAGCAGAAAATTTCGCGTATGAAATTTTTAACTAGGTAATGGTGCCCCTGCATGTCGCCATTTTTGGTCACCCGCCACCCCGTATCTCGGACAACATAGTGACAAATCTGAGCAGCATAGCGGACTGGTACGTGGAGGTAGAATTTTCATACCTTAGAGTTTTCGGGGCTTTTGTTCCCCCGCATGCGCTGCCATTGTTCATTCCTGACAAGCTGGCTTGTCGCGAGGTCGCCCGACAGACGGTAATTGGCGGTGTAAGTAAAGAACTCAAAGGGTACTCAAAGAAGGTATGGCCGTCTTTTCCCATTCGTTTGAATTCTTATTCTTTATTAGATTTCGGGCATGCCAAAGCCGAGGCTCCAGCCCTGGAAGACCTAAATTTGGTCTCCATCGAATACAAGAAGCACGATCCATAGAGGGTCGTGAGCAATCATTTGGCTAATTGCGGGCTCAAAAGATTTGAGCATGAGAATTCACCCTCGGATGACATTTTCCGAGGAGCGAGGTCCTATGAAGAAATTCTACCCCGGATTCAATCCTTGGCACCCGCGGAAAGAGCCGATGTGTTGAAGTTCTAGGAACACCGACGTAGCTGTCTTCCAGCTGTGTTGCGAGGTGAGGGTCCAGGTGTTTCAGAGACAAAACAGAAGGATGCCGAAGGTTATAAGGATGCAACTCCTGACCAAGGAAAACACCAGGACGAGGAGGAATAAGCAAAGATTCCGGAAGCAGAGAAAAAGACTCCAGACCCGCCGAAGAAACAGAATCCGGAGACAGAGATAAAGACTCCAGAACCGCCAAAGAAGCATAATCTGGAGATAGAGATAAATACTCCAGGAAAATCTGCGAAGCAGATCGGAGAACCCATCACATCAGTCAGCCCCTTGCAGTCGACGCAGAGAAGTTAATACAAGCAAATCTGAAGATTCTCAATTCCGTCACGACTGTGTTACAAGTTTGTTTCTTTGTATTTCATATTTCATTTCATTTCGTATTCATAATTGATGTGCTTCGTTATACTTTAGTACGACCACTACTATAGCGAATGAATTTTGGTTTTCTGTAATTGTTTATTGTCTTTCCTCTGCACCAGCTATCAGCGGGTGTAAGACCAATCTGCATTTTCAGAATTCTACATATATTCTCTGCTACATCAGTTATTTCCTTACATTTTCCTCTTCTGTTTATTCGTGAGATTCTCCTATGGTGGAAGCCTTACACTATAGACAACTAAATGTTTTTCTCACACCTCACACCTTTTATTTAAATATAATACAGTTACGGGAAAGAGTCTTTGATTTGCATCCCTATTTTATTCCTAAAACCGTAAAATCTCTTTTATACGACCAAATTGAGACAACACTTAATCTCTCTCTGAAGTTTTTCTCACTTTTATTGTTCCTCCATGACTGTCCCTGTACCAACACAGCCTAACATCGAACCCGGACTATCGGACCAAACACACATTGCTTTAAACCTCTTCGACACAATTCTTAAAACTGCTACTAACCGGGTCGAACTGGAATGTTCATGGGAAGCCATTGAAAAAGATATAAATATCCAGGAATAGTTGGAAGCTAGACAACACCAACATAGAAATCTTCCCTAGTTTCCTTGCTGAAGGTTGACGTTTCTCTCTTCTCCATTTTTTTACCCACTTTCGGATGCCTTGACACTGTACTTTTAAGCCTTAAGTACAGACTCAGGAACAACACTTGGTACACATCACCTCCCTTATCTGAGGTTTTCTTTCTCTCAATCGACAGCTTCACGTCGGATCCCGTACTAAATTTCATTGCCCTTGACTTACAGTTCTTTTTGTAATGCCCAATTTTACCGCATTTCCAACATCTTCTTGTCAACTGACTTGGGGATTTAGCTCTACAGTTCGACTTAGAATTTCTACTAGAGAACTTTCCTTTATCTCTTTCAATCGGTCGACCTCTCACCACCAAATCATCTTTGGTCAATCCTTCCATGTTCTTTCTTCTCATTTCTTCGGACAACAGAGAAGCAACCACATCTTCTAGCACTAGTGCCATTGTATTACTCCCTATAGCTATCACTAAACTATCTCAGGAGTCTGGCAAAGAACATAATAGGATTATACATTTCTCCTCAGTGATTTTAATATCCACAGACAATAACTGGCTTAAAATGGTGTTAAACGCATTTAAATGCCCAGTAACCGAACTGCCATCACTCATTCTCAGAAGATACAGTTTATTTCTGAGAAACAACTTATTTACCAGAGATATTTACTGGTATAAGATTCTCATCTTGTCCCTCAGTTTCTTAGTTGAATCTTCACCTGAGACATTCAACAGTACCAAATCTGCAAGACAAAGTTGAATCGTACTTCTTGATCTTCTTTCGAGCTTCTCCCATTCTTCTGTCGACATGCTAGTCGGTTGGGTACCTGGACAAACCATTGTCCATTGTTCTCGATCTATAAGAAGATCTTCCATTTTAAATTTCCAATGCTCAAAATTATGGCCATTGGATTTTTCTATCTCTATTCTTGAATTGCTCGCCATTCTTTACCACGATCTTTAACACAATTTATGACTTACAACTCTTACTGTCCCTAGGGTTTAGTTCTCAGATTCAAGATTGGTAAATCAAGACACTACAACAAAACAGACCATTAGCGCCTATTTTAGCGTCAGATTTTAGTGCATTTGAGGGCATGAATTGGGATGATGAGAGGGCGCAAAACTCGACGCTAAACGACGTGTTCACTTGGGCATCAGATTTAGAGCCTAGTTTAGCTCGCAATTTAGCTCCCTCTTTAGGACCAGGTTTTGCTCCCTTTTTAGGGCCTATTTTTGCTCCCTTTTTAGCACCCAATTTTGCTTCTAATTTTGCTCTTAGTTTAGCGCCTGATTTCGTGCCTAAAATGTGATATAGCTCCCTAAATAACACCCAAAATAGTGCCTAGTTTAGCTCCTAGTTTAGCTCCAGGTGTGGCGCCTAATTTAGCTCTTGGTTTAGTGCCTAGTTTAGCTCCAGGTGTAGCTCCTAATTTAGCTCCTGGTTTAGCACCTACTTTAGCTCCTACTTTAGCGCATAGTTTAGGTCCACGTGTGGTGTCTAATTTAGCTCTTGGTTTAGCACCTAGTTTATCTCCTGGTTTAGCTTCTAGGTTAGCTCTTGGTTTAGCGCCTACTTTAGCTCCTATTTTAGCTCTTTGTTTAAAACCTAGTTTATCTCCTGGATTAGCTTCTAGGTTAGCTCCTAGTTTAGCTCATGGTTTAGAGCCCACTTTAGCTCCTATTTTAGCTCTTTGTTTAACTCCTAGTTTAGCTCTTGTTTTAGCATCTAGTTTAGCTCTTAGTTTAGTGTTTGGTTTAGCGCCTAGTTTAGCTCCCAATCATGCTTCTTGTTTTGCTTCTAGTGTAGCGTCGAAAATAGCTTCTATTTTGGCTTCCAAATTAACGCCAATATGTGCTTCCATTATTGCATCTTTTTTTGCTTCCAGAATTGATTCCTTGTTAGCTCCATGGTTTGCTTCCTTTTAGTTCCAATGTTTGCTTCCTTTTTAGTGTCTGGTTTTGCTTCTTTTTTAGGTCTAGGGTTTGCTTCCTTTTAGTGCTAGGATTTGCTTCTTAATTAGCATCCAATTTTGTTTCTTGTTGAACAACCAAATTAGCTTCCTACTGAGATCCAGAAATAGCTCCAAATATGGCTTCAAATTTAATGTTGATTTTTACTTCCATTTTAGAGCCACATTTTGCTTCCATTTTAACAACCCATGTTGTGTCCTTTTTAGCTTCCATTTAGTAATTTAAATTATTTTATTTCAATTTAATTAGTTAAATATATCATGCATCTTA
>JASDQU010316835.1:0-13313 GCA_032191745.1 Picea mariana | reverse complement strand
AGATGTCGCCCATTTACAGGGGCACTAATGATGTTTCCATCCAAGTTTTCTAGTAACCAAGCATTTTTTCCTTCCACGTCCCAAATTTTGTATGGATCGGACCAGATTGGATCGAATTTGCCATGTTTTCCAGTGTCTTCTTTTCTAGCTTTCCATTTTAAGACCAAGTCGCCAGGGAGGAATCCTCCATCTTTTGCTTTCTGATCGAATTAGGCTTTCATTTTATCCTAATACCTTTGCACCTTTCATTTACTTCGGACCTATTTTGTTGAACTTCGACCAACTAGTTTATTCTCTCGGTAACGTCATTGGGTTTTTCATTTGAATCCTTCCAGAGTTTAATTACTGGTAGAGAAAGATTTATTGGTAAAACGACATCAGTGCCATATACCATCTGGAAAGGGGAAATTCCAATTTCTCTTTTAGTGCTTATTTTGTTGGCCCATAGAGAATATTTTAAATTGATATGCCATGCTTTCTTGTTTTCTATCAAGACCATTTTTATCACGGCAATCAGGCTTTTGTTAGATGATCCAGCCAAACCATTTCCTTGTGGATAGTAAGTTGTTGAGTGTCCTAGTACGATATTATATTTTAGGCTAAAATTTACCATAGCCATTGACTTGAATGCTTGCGCGTTATCAGTGACTATTTTGGGGGGACAACCAAACCTGGATAAAATATTATCTTCCAAAAAATTGATTACTACCGAATCAGTTGCATTTATTTTGGGAATAACTTCCACCCATTTTGTGAAGTAATCAGTAGCAGTTAGGATCCATTTGTGTTGCACGCTGTAGTGTGGATGGATTTCTCCAATGAAATCAAGTCCCCATTGCTGAAAAGGGGCTTTGGTTTTAATTGGAATAAGGGGCAAAGTTGGGATCTTCTGTTTTCCTAAGAACAACTGACATGGAACACAATTTCGAACTTGTGTTCACTTTTGTGAACAATTTGGGCGAGTAGTATCCATCTCTCAATATTTTATACGTTCTTGTTCGCCACGTGTGATGTCTTCCACATACTCCGACATGGAATTCCTCTATAACCCCTTCTATTTCAGTTTCGACTAAACACCTCAGTAGGAAACCCAAGGGGTCTTTCCAATACAATTTAGCATCTATGATACAGTATTTTACAGCATGTAACTTTAGCATCCTAGATTTTGATAGGGTTAACTCACTAGGACATTGAAGCGTGAGTAGGTAATGGACGATGTCATGATACCAAGCTGAAGAAGAAAACTTATCTTGGATTTCGGTTGTAGGTGCAGTGATATCAAGCTCATCAATTTCCAAGAATCCTTCGTTCTCTTGCAACTTCTCTATCCCGAGTGCTTTTAAATTCGATTCAGTGAGCAATTTAGCCAAACCCTGACCTTTGATAATTTTGGTTGGTTTGACTTCTAGGTCAAACTCTTGGATCTTAGCTAACCACCTTCCTCTTCTTCCATCATTATCTGGTTTCACCAGGATATCTTTAACAGAGCTAGAGGTTACATAAGAAATGATCTTTGAATGCAACACGTAAGTTCTGAAAGCCTTGAGAGATTTCACCATTGCATAGTCTTGTTTCTCCATTATATCATATTTCAACTCATCATCTGTGAGGCTTTTGCTAAAAAACACAATAGGCCTCTCAAAACTTTCCTCATTTTTCTGTAACAACATAGCTGCAATAGTATGTTCTAAAGAAAAATAAAAAATCAGAAACTCTTTAGTGTAATATGGACTTTCCAAGACCATTGCTTCACTTATTACTTTCTTGATGCGTTGATATGATGCTTTGTCTTCTCTATTCCACCTCACCTCACTGTCCTTTTTTAGCATATATGTTATCAATTTCACAATCTCAACGAAGTTGGGGATGAATCTCCTCAAGAAATTTATTTTTCTTAAAAAAGACTTAATTTCTTTTACATTTCTAGGAAGATTTATAGTGTTTATTGCTTCAACTGTTTTTGGATCAATTTTGATCCCCTCTTTAGACACAATATGGCCCAAGAGTTTACCTTATCGCATCACGAAATGGGATTTCTTGGGGTTGAGTGAGAAACCAAATTTATGACATTTCTCAAAGGTTTGTTTAAGGTGTGTTAGATGTTCTGCATCAGACTTGGAGAACATGGTCATGTCATCAAGATAGATAACGACGAATTTATCTCTTTCACCCATGAAAGCGATATCCATGGGTCGTTGAAAAGTGGCCCCTGCATTCATCAAACCAAAGGGAATTTTATCATACATAAAAGTACCCCAAGGGGTAGTGAAAGCAGTTTTTTATTTATCGTCCTAATGCACTCTGATCTGATTGTAACCTAAAAAACCATCAATCATAGACATCTGGTTAGCTCCAACTACTTTATCTAAAATGTGATCCATCTTAGGAAATGGGTAATTGTCTATGAGTGATGATCGATTCAGGTTTCTGAAATCGACACACAGTCTGATCTCGTCGTTTTTATTTCTTACTGGGACCAAATTGGCTACCCACTCAGAGTATCTCAGTGGAACTATGATTTTAGCATCTAGGAGTTTTTTGACTTTTTTTTCTATCATCGGTAATAGGATAGGGTTAATCTGCCTGAGTTTCTATCTAAAAGGTTTGAAGCCTGGTTTTAGTGGAATTTTATGTTCCATGATAGTCGTATCATAAGTTCTCAACTCGTCATAAGACCAAGCAAAAACATCTTTGTATTTTTTAAGCAACTCGACATATTTACTCTTGATTTCGGGAGATAGGTACCTAGATACTTTCACCATTCTGGGACTCTCCTCGGTACCTATATTGCAATCTTCAACCTTCTCTGGCTGAGGCTGTAAGGTAGTCTTCAAAGGGATGTCATCATGACCAAAAATCCTTTCTAAGGGAATCAGGCCCTTGGGTATCTAATTATTTTTTAAAACCAACATTCAGTGATTTGCGATTTTATCCTGGAACTCTTGGGGGTCTTCCCCTTCCTGCATGATCCAAATAGAATCATTTTGGTTCTCTTGGTCAGTGTGGGTTTCGGCGAACTCGTCTATAGTTTCTAAAAATTTTCAGAGTTGTTCATCATCCTCAAAGACTTGCCAATGTTGTATGTTATTGGGTATTGAAGGTCTATGTCTCATCTGTATATGATATTTAAGTTTGAAAGTAGTGGGAGGTATGAAAGTCGAAGATGCTTTGGCTAAAGCATCTGCCTGCTAATTTTCTGCTCTCGAGACAAAGTGAATATTAACAGAGGAGAAAATGTTTTTGATTAGGTCCCAAACACAATTTCGATATGACCTTAACCTAGGATGTTTGGCCTGGTACTAGTGATTAACTTGTTTCACGATCAACTCTGGGTCACCAAAAGCTTCCAGGTTTTTAATTTTCATTTTCCTAGCAGCCTCTAACCCTAACACTAAATCTTCGTTCTCACATACGTTATTGGTGTGGTCTATGTTCCATTGAAGCCTATAAGAGAAAGGAATAACAAATTGATCAGCAGGTTCCATAAAAATTACTCTAGCCCCAGCTCCAAGATAAGATGAGGCACCGTAAAAAAACATTTTCCAAACACCAATGTCACACACCTCCTGTTCTATTTGTTATTTTTCTTTTTCATTTCCTGTACAACTTTCTTCTATACATGCATCTACATCATCATCTAAAGATAATATAAAATTACCTAAATCCTGATCAAGAATATATACAGGATAAATATTTGGGCTGAGAGGATCACTAACTGTAAATGCTAACCTGGTTTCCCTGTATAGCCACGTGAACTGCCCCCCAAAAACTGGAATTGTTGTGTACGTCATATCAAGTTGAAGGGAACCTCCAAGTTTGGCACCCCAAGATCTGGACAAGAGTATGCCATATTTTGGGGTATATCTACAACAACTACACCGATTAAAACACTTTTCGAAGGTACCCATGCAACGTTTACTACTAAGTCCTTTATCATACCTATACATTTGACTTTCCTCGAATCGAAAGAATATAAATATCCATAAGGCCTGGTGATTTCAAGGCTGAGTCTGCCCTTGATTGCTTTAGGCATCACATTGTGAGAGGCCCCAGAATCTAACATGCAGTTATGGAGCAGATGATCGAAAATGGTCAAAGTGATGTAGAAAGGAGCTACAGTGTCTTTGGCACCTTCAAAGTGTGGGCCAAAAATTATTTTAGGCTTTTCGTCCTCTAAGTTTATAACATCATCCTCACTCTCATTTTCCGAAAAACCAATCATTTTAGCAATTTGTTTTCTTTATATTGGGTTTTTGGCCAATTTGACAAGGGGAATAGGAATTTTGATCTTATTGATTTCATTTTCTAGGTTAAAACTTCCAATGGTTTTGTTGATTTCCATGTTTTGAACCTCCGGCCCTTTCTTTTCATCTTTCTTTGGCTGAGGGGCCTTTGTTTCGGTAACAGGGGTGTCAAATTTCTGCATGCTTAAGGGTGGTGTCTCCATTGTCTTTGTTTTATTAGACTGTATGTTAGCAGTCTTAGTCCCTTCAGTCTTTTATTCAATGTTTTTCTAAACTGGTACATCATTTTCAACCTTCAGTAATATCTTTTTAACTAGAGCGGTTGAGGAAACCCTGTTTCTAGGTCTTAGGTTATACTTCTAGTGGAGCTCAGCCATTATTCCATCTGTTATTCCTTGATAGGTCAAATCTTCCAAGACACTGTTGTTCTCGTTACTCTCAGTCCTATAATTTGAAGTTAGAGACTTTTCGTAATTGTGTCTTGTTATATAAGGTTGTGAGCAGTCTTCGCCAATATTGTTTATATCCTCTTCTAACTCCTCGAAATCCTCCAAATGTTGCCCTCCTATAAAGATTTCACTTTTAAAAGGGGTTTGGATTTTTTGATCTTTGTTCTTAATTTGTTTTGGGTGGTTTTGAGGATTAGGGTTCTTCCTGAATTCCTTTCTAGGGTGATGTTCATTTTTAGCTTGATCAAGTTCCATTCTCAATATTTTGTTTGACAGTTCTTTGATGATTCTAGCCATATCATCCATCTTATCTTCTAAGGACCTTCCTGATCCATAGGGTCCTCCTTGCTCCTGTATCTCCTTATTTTTTTGTTTCCAGTCTCAAATTTGGCTTTCAGTTTTTCTGATGCCATCATGTTAGATTCGATTTCCAAGGCATCATTTTACATCTTGGTGAGATCTACTGATCTTTGCTCCCTTAATAATAGGGTGAAATCAGGGTCGAAAGCTCTAGCGAAAGTCACTTTCGCCACAGGCTGTGAGGGTTTGAACTCAGTTGGGATCTTGTTGTACAATTTTTTAAATCATTGGGTGAACTCAAGGACTTATTTAGAGTTTTTCTTTCGAAGAGATCCAAATTCGGCTAGATAGTAAATATGGTCTTTCCGCTCACCCCATTGTCTAATAAAATCATTTTCAATTTCATCATATGACGATATAGATCAATCCACTAAGCCTCGAAACGAGGTTCTTACTTTCCCTTCAAAGGTTTGAACCAAGAGTTTGGAGTAAACATCTTCATGTTCCAATCCAAGAATGTCAGTGAATTGATCAAAAAAATTTATGTTTTTGGCTGCCGTTAAATCGCCCTCTCCTATGCACTTGGGGAGGTTTTTCATGTAATTTTCCAGTAAATCATGGAGAGGGACCGATAGAACTAGAGGAGCATATCTCACAGCAACCTTTGCGAATATTCGAAGAGGCAGTGCTTGGCCGCCTACTTCTTCTCCTGGACCACCTGCGGTGACACCTCTCACCCCACCTACTCCAGCCATGGCCATTGTGGCTTTAGGGGTAAAAGTTTGGGGGTTATAAGGAAGGGTTTCAAGAATTTGGTTATCTAAGGAGATGAAACTTAAGAAAAATGAGCTTGGGGATTGTGGACTAGTTCCTCTAGATTCACAGGGTGAAAATATAGGAGAATCAACAGAAGTTGAATCAAGATATATGGGATAATTGTTTGAATTTTGAGAGGTGGGAAAATGGACTTCGAGAAGCGAGGGATAATCTGTCGCAACGGGAAGTGAGACAAATTTTCTCTTTCTATTGGTGTGGGAAACGACTGAGAAAGCTTTTGTCTAAGAAATGGGAAGAACCAAATCTGATTCGGGGGATGTAACTTTATTAGCGGAGTACTCCCAATAAAGGGGTGGAATACTTAATTCACCATGTTGATCTTCAGAGACAGTCTGTGTGTATTTAGGTTGATAATTCTTATTTGTTGATGAGAAAGTCTGCCGGCAGTGTCTTCTTGATTTTACAATTTTTTCTGGATCAGAAAAAGCCGAAATCTGCTCGTCGTCTCGATTCTTCCTGGTGTTCTTCTGGTTGAGAGCCAGTTTAAACAAAATGGAGTCACCAAGTGAAATATAAAGGTAGCCTTAGAAGGTTTCCAAACATTGTTCACTACCAAATAAGCAAAGTGTCAATATCGTTCTTCCTAGGGAAAAAGCTTCGTTACTCCGTTCCCTGGCAATGGTGCCAAAAATATGTTGTTCTTGAGTTTATACTTTAAGGCTCTATAGTATAATGTCAAGGCATCTGAAAAGACAGAGGGACCTAACGATAAGAAAATATATGATAAAAAGATGAGGGATATAGTTGGTTCCTCAACTGTCTCTGTCGAAATTCTCAATTTTCCTGGATACTGATATCTCTCTAAATTGTCGCCCATGAACGTTCTAACTCAACCCAGTTATTTGTTGTTTGTAATATAGTGTTAAATAAATTTACAGTGATGCTGCTTTGATCTGGAAGGTCGGGTTCGATGTTAGGCTTCCTTGCAACTGGTATTGTCATGAAGGGTAAAGTAAAGAAGAAAAAGTTCTCGTGTTTTCTTTTTAGGCTTGTTATCTCTATTCCACAATACAACGAGAATGATGTCAACACCCAAATAAATAGGATGAATAAATTGTAGGCCTTTTCTTATATCTGAGTCAAATTTTAAAGAAAATAAACATGTATGATATGAAGAAAAAAATAAAACTATAAGCAAAGTGAGGCATCAATTTTAGAGGAATATCACATAGTAACAGAAAACTACAAAAGAGAAAAGTATTAATGAAGCATATGATGTTGAAATCTAAATATCTATAGGTCTTGTATCTATTGATAACAGATACAGAGGAAAAATTGTAAATGATTTAAATAATAAGAATAATAATTTCCACAGTAGAGGTTTTACTAAATTGTAGCCAAGCATTCATCAGTTAAACATATGAAAGAAAGATGAGATGACAAAGAAACACATAACTCAGAGGTGACAAGATCTGGAATCTTCAATATGCATTTCTATTAATTTAGAGTCTCTTCAAAATTACTTCGTCAAAAATGCCCTTTTTAGAGAGATAAAAAATCCTATTGTTAGTCTTCTCTCCTTTTATTTATACAAAATCATCACTACTTGATCGTTAGCGATCTCTTATTGTATAGGGGAAAAGAAGGAAAAATAGTTAAAAAAATGCAACCTTAAGTGTTGCATGATTAAGATTTCATTGGTCTATCATTTCAAAAGTATAATACTTCGAACGACACGTCATTTCTTAGCTGAAGTCTCTCCCTCTTTTGAAGCAATACATTCAACATATTTCTCTAAAAAATGAACAAAAATTATGGGTGGTGTCGAGAGATATTTAGTTTCAAATAGATAGAAATTTCTTTGTATTTTTTGAAACTGGTCTTCAAAACCTTTATCTGCAAATCTGATCAATTGCAGCTTTAAATTAGGCTATATTAGCCATCTATCTATCTGATTGGTATTGATCTCACTCAACTATGAAATTTCTGCTTGAACCTCCTGTGAACTCTCTTTGTAGTACAACTGTTGTTTCACAATTTTTATCTGCCCTAGTAGTCCAGAGCAATCATTTCTTTCCAATCCTAATTCTTGCTTATCCAAAGAATCAAAGATTCCCTCACAATCATCTTTGATTTTTTTGACGATCTTCTTGTTTTCAACTATGTTTGTTTCACATCCTTTGAGCATAATGTCTCCTCTTATCTGTTCTGTGATAGAAAGTTTTAAATCTTTCGGCATCTCACTATTCCCTGAACATGCGACTGCCTTCTGAAAAGTATTCCTTGCTGATTTAGCCTCTTTTTCTAGTAAAATAATGTTATCAAGATATTTGCTTGCCTCTTGAAAATAACGTTGGATGATCTCTATTTTGGAGATCAATTGTTGTTGCTCATCTTCTATCTTTGTATGGGATTCTAACGAGAGAGCTTGAAAAGCCTCCAAGTCTACGACCCTGCCTTCTGTCAAACTCAATTTATCTTGTAATTGTTTAACAAGCTCACTCTGTTGAGTGACCTATACCTGACTTAACTGTATCCTCTAGTTCGTTTCATCCAGGCTAGCTCTGAGTGAATGGATTTCTTTCCTTTCAGTAGCTTTGGCCTATTCCATACTTTTATCTACCTCTTCTTTAATTCTTTTCTCATCATTCTTCAACTGATCCTGCAATCGAACAATCATGTGGTTACTCTTCTTTATCCTTGTTCTCATGCTCTCCACAACAAAAATGTTTGTTGTTTCCATGGCTCCCATGGAGCCTGCTACCTCTGTAGTGAAATCCTCCTCCTCCAGTTTCTGGCCATCTATCAAGAGCCTATGCTTCTTCACCATACCCCTTTATCTCATATGCATTTCTTGCCTTACAATAGCCTTCGTCTTCTTGCTGAAAAAATAATCGAATGGAGGGATTTCATCTTTGGAAATAGGGGTGAGGTCACCGACATATATATCTCCCATCTGTGGGAGTCCAAAGGTGGATTGTAAGGGAGTTAAGGATGTTATGAGACTTCCTAGATCTGTAGACCTTGTTTCTCCCATAGCCTCAGGTATAATGATATCAACAACAGGTGATGAAGGAGGAGTAGACTTACTGGACTCGAGAGGTGTCCTAGACCTCCTCTCTGCTTCCGTCTCTAGAATTTTTGTTTGTAAGGCCTCTTCATTTTTTGAAGATCCTTCAGTCTCTTGAGGAAATTTTTCTGGATTGACTTTATATTGTGTTTCTTGTTCGAAACCTGGAGGAGAATATTCTTGTTCCTGAGGAGGGGTAATTACTTCACCTTGCAGCACTTTGGGCATTCCACTCCGTCTGTGTTTCTAGAAGGTCTAAAAACTAGCTTGCAAGTCGAACGACAGTGTCTGTACCCTTTCTAACACCTCCTCATAGGTCTTAATCCCTTGGAACAATTCGTCACAAGGGGACTTCTCATGTTCATAAGACTTCATATTACACTGGGCCATGTGTTTTCCCACCAACTAGTAAGGATCATGCTTCCTATGCTCGAGGTTTACCAATTTAACTTCCTCTAGTGCTGTCGCTTCAATTTTGGAATGACCTAAGTTGAGCAATGAAAATTTCCCAATCTGAATGGGAAAAATTGGCCAAAATTTCTTTTGAGCCGCTTTTAGTTCTATCCTAGCTCCACCTGCTACTATTTGATGAGCCAGCGCCTTGTACACCAGTCTGCCAGGGAGGAATTTTGGTAGGGCGTGTGGGGGGATTGAACATCTGAAAACTCTAATGTATGAAAAGTTCTCCTCGATGAACTAGTGAGCAATTGTCCTGAGGTTTCCTGTGACGAACTCTGAGATGCAGGGAGGCGCACAACCGTACAACATCCGATGTAGTGGTATCACCATGAAATGACAAATTTCATAGAACAAATCCTTGGCATTTTCTTCCCAAAGTTTAGAATGATGTTCATGAATTGGCTCCAGGTAAGTAGGATTCGAACTCCAATTCATCAAAGGGAAAGGAGTCGAGAAGCATATAGCATCCATGATGTATGTCGACATATAAAAGGCTATTGGTCAGCCTTTTGATCTTGCAGTTTGATAGTCCATGACCTCCTTTTCCATGTTATCAGATAAAATCTTATCCCAATGGAAGCTGTAGCCTTCTGCTACCTCGTGCAAAAGAGGTACCCACTCTGCAGGGAAATGGGTGGGACTTTTCTTACTGAAAAGTCTACATAACATCATTGCCACATAAATCATATAATCATTCAATGAGGCTATGGCATAAATAGCATGGTTGTTAGCCTTGAATTTTCCCTCGTTTCTCCACCAGTCCTTGATTATGTTAGGATAGGTTTGGTCTGCCTCCAAACATTCTTTTCTTTGAAAATTACTCAGAAATTCTTGAATATATATATACTTGGGACTGGGGGATAATTTATACATTACTTGTACATGTTTCGGTCTGAAAGAGCCAATGACGACCCCTCGGATGTCCAGAATGCTCCTCGTTTGTATGTCAGTTTGCTCTAAGGCCCAACTGATCATGTCATTATAAGTCGTAATTCGTGGCCATGTAGCTATTTTGTGGAGCTCGGACTCTGCTATATCGTGAATCTTGTTGTTAGCATCATGAGGGAAAGTTCTAATTTCATAATCCAGAGTCTCGAAAATCTGTCTCCAGGATTTTATGGAATTGATGGCATGTGGTGTTGTATCAGATATAACGTCTTCGTCTGGACTCGAGCCTTTTGCAATCTCTTCACTTTTCTTGGGTGCCTTCTTAGGCACCATGATACCTGTGCTGGATCATAAATCTGTTTACAGAGAAAGTGCGTATAAAACCAGGTAAATGTGACATGCAACAAATGTAAAGGATAGCTATGAAGTTCAAACATAAGATTTTCTTAACCTTAAATTTCACTTTAAAGCGAGTGTACAGATGCAGACGACGAAAAATTAATGCTTTTTAATGGAAAGATATGCCTAGAGATACGCTTTCATGTCGAAAAATATCTTCATTTATTCATTATTAATGTCTCTATATATCGGTGATTTAGAAACTAAAGTTTCAAAAATCACTGCCTTCTTCAATTCCCGAAATGTGAAAGGTGGTTTAATTATTTCTAATCATGTTTTAAAAACGAATTAACTTGAAACTTAAAACATGTTTAGAGAAAACGCGATTTCACGTTTCAGGACTTCAGGGATCTTGTTGTCAAGGGATAAGTCACAAGCAATCCCTAGGTCGCGAAATCACGGTGATATTAGTGAGGTGCTAAGACACGTATTAGGGATTTAATTAAAACAGGTCAATAATTAATTATCCTTTTATTTTTTTTGGAAAAGTGAGGATCGTGAGTTTGACTGTTGAGAGTTCGAAACAATTTCGTTAGAAGGAAAAACCCGAATCACGAAAGATTAAGGGAATGATAACCATGTTTAGGAACTTAATTAACTTCGTGTTTAAAGAGCTCTTTTTGGAAAGCGACGGAAAAGGTGACCTTTATTTCTTTCCCTTTTTAATTTTAATTTTTTTTATTTTTGGGATTTCGGCACCGGGAAAATAAGATGGTTGAAGATTATACTTCGAGAAAAAATGAATCTCGAAAACCCGAAAAGGAACAGAAGGCTCAAATTTCACCTTTTTGGACTAAGGGCGGCTCCACAACTTAGGAAAATATGAATCTTTAGCTTCCAAAGATAGGAAAAATTAAAATTCGTGTAAACACACCATAAGCTACACTTTTATGTTATTGAACAAACATACATATGATTCTTATCGCTCATTTGTATTGAATGTGGTATTTAATGAAAGGTTGTGACAATAAATTTCCATGTGAAAGATGGATCGTCATTTGAGTTGGAAGCATACATGGTGTTTGATGTGGTTGAGTGTCATGTGATAGCTCGTTGACTTGGTTATGTTTCCTTCCTTTTGGTCTATTGATGGTAAGAATGGAAATACAAAATGGATTTAGGAGTTAATGTACATTATATTTTGGAGAACTTGACACCCCATCCACTGAATGCATGGGACACTGAAATTCACTTGCATTGAGTTTACCACTCTGCACTGTTTTCATATTTCATTTTGAAATTTGAGTTTTGTAGCTGCCGAGTAAAACTGTGGTTTCCTAGATTGGTGTGGTTGTTGTTGGTAATTGTATCCAAACTTTTTTCGTAGGTATTTGTAGAGCCAAGAAAAGTTATATTGTTTATCTTGTACCCATCAAATGCTTATTTTGTTTCTCAATAATAGTTTTGGGGGAAATCTCTACTAGTTTATGAATGAGTGTGTCATTTTTCCATCTTTCATGCTCGTTTTGTCATCCCCGAACAAAAGAATTGCATGTTTGATTGTCATGGCTTGAACTCTGGTCATGAAAATTGTTATTTCAATCTTGACTGTATAAAGACAACGAGGACTAGAATGTGTTTATGACACTTTTCTGATCCTCAAAAAATAATGCAATCTTCTTTCCTATTTTCCATTGTTTCATATTTAAAGTTTGCAAAAGTAATTGGAAATATTCGTGGGTTTTGTTCTGTACACATATATTTCTTTTTTGTTTAAAGTATTTCGATCGCACGACCATGTAGTTTCATTCTTTAAATTAAATGCTGATCATTTAACTTTGCATGCAACAATTTTGATCTCGTGACCTTCAAATATCATTCTACAACCCAGTCCCATTGGTCAACCATGCATTTCTTGGGTTTTTTCCTCTTTCGATTTGTTCGAACACTAGTTCGGGTTTTTCCCCTCTTTCGATTTGTTCAAACACTAGTTCTAGTTTCCCACTTGAGATTCGTGACTTCACAAGTATGCCATTTCATGGCTAATTCCCTTATCCTTGAAGTCGCGAATATGGTATTTAAATGTCTTACTCAAAATCATTAGGGGTTTTTACATACTTTTGACTCTCTGTAAAAAGAAACTTAGATATAAAGCCAACATCCACTTTTCCTGCAAAAGCAAACTTACAATGTGGTTATTACCAGTTTAGAATCATTTAATTTTTGAAAATGGGTTGTTTTGATGGTTTAAATGAATAATTTTAATGGATTTTACACCGAGGTGACATAACTGATAAATTGTGAAGCACAGAGAAAATGTAGAGAGAAAAGAATAGTATATTCAAATGTATAAAGAAGTACAGAAGCATTCTGAAGAGCTTACTAACAATAGGAAATAGCTGAGCTTATATATGCTCAAGCAAGACAAAAATAGAAAGTACAACTGTCCAGTACAGCTGGCAGTGTACGGTTAGTTTGTTGAGGATACAATATATTTAACACTCCCTCTTAGACTCAACAGTTACAATCAGCAGCACTGACTATGCCTAAGTGTTGTCGCTGGAAGTCAAAAACTAACTTTCCTAGTGGCTTGGTGAAGATGTCAGCAAGCTGATCTTGAGAACCACAAAATTGTAGTGCAATGTCACCATTATTGACAAGCTCGCGTATGAAATGAAATCGAGTGTCAATGTGTTTACTTTTCTTGTGGAACACATGGTTCTTGGATAATGCAATTGTTGATGTGTTGTCACAGAAGATAGGAGTTAGATCCTTCTCTGTTTGTGA
>JASDQU010316832.1:0-13384 GCA_032191745.1 Picea mariana | reverse complement strand
ATAATTATGCCATTACTGATTCACCCCCCCTCTTAGTAATCCAACAATATGTGTAGTTGATTTGAGAAAATGGGTGTTTCTCATTGTCATGTCTAAAAAGAAAAATGGCAATATTTTGATGTGTGTTGAATTTCATATAGTTAATTGTGTCACCATGATGCATCCCTTTCCCACATATTTCACCAAATAATTCCTCGAGGTTATGTGGACTTTGCTCCGCCTTGATTATCTTCAGGGGGGTAGAAAACTTCAATTATTTGGTGATTCTAAAGTTGCCATTTACTAGGAAAATAACAAACTCAAGATCAGTAATGGTTGTCTGCAATATCTGCTGCATTAGATCAAGGAACTGATGCAGGGTTTGGAATGGTCCTCCTTCTCCCATATTCTTAAGAAACTCAACTCTACAACATATGTGATCTCAAAGGAGGCTCTCACACTCCATGATGACTCTTTGGTATCTTAGGAAATCTTTGAGGGTCAGGAGACCCATGCTACCTCTTGTCTTTTCTCATACCCAATGTTTTCTTATTAATAATGTTAGAGGAAGGTGCTATGTATAGAATTATGACATGCCCATACACAAAGAATATGTTTTGATATGTTGAATTTTTTTGTTATAAAGGAAAACCGACTATTTTTTTATCAACCATGATTAAGCTCTACATAGTTTTGATAGGTCTGAAGGTTTCCCCTCAAGTCCCATTTGTGGACACGAATATGTATATTCTCTTTTTATAGGAATACGAATATTTTTTCTCTTCCAGGAAAAAATTCCTCGAGGTTATGGATGGAAGATAAATTTATTTGTACTCAGTCTATAATCAAATATTGGTTTAGGAAAAAGATTAGAGCCTTATGACATTTGGCACAAAATGGGGTGACTTTGCATATTGACACATGCCCTTTTGATTAATGAAGGCCCTAACTTGTTAATGATGCATAATTGTAAATATATTCAAGGAGTTCATTAACAAGTCTCTCGAGGTGTATCTAGACTATTAAGCTATGTTTGGTTGTTTTCACTGGCATAACATTGACTTGCATGCAATGATACACTGTTACTGAGAAACATGTATTTTTCTCAACCTAGAGAATTCAGAATATTTCCAACCATTTGAAAAGCATCTTAGTCATATTGTATTAAGAGAAAGAATATGAAGGATTCAATCAAATTTTATGTCATCTGGGACTTGTCCCAACTAGTCACCTCATCCTAGGTTAATGCCTTCCTTAGATATACTAGCTATTATAGAAAATTCATTAAGGGTCCACCTTCGTCATCCTTCCATTCAAAAAATTACAAGGAAGGATACTCCCTTCATATGTACATAGGAATCTCATCTCATATTTGAAAGTCTCAAGGGTAAGATTACAAACTTACTTATCCTAAAATTTCTTGATTGGACAAAATAATTCCATGTAAACATGGGAATTTCAAGCACAACCATTGGGTTTGTTATGGCACAACCTAACAAACGAAATATCAATCACCATATTTTTTTCATTGTTTGAAATCCCATACTAACAAAAATCAATTATAAAACCACCATTAAGAGGGAGGTACTCAACATGATTTATGACTTACAACATTTTCACCACTAATTTTTGGTTTTTTTTTTTCACTTTTATATGGATCATCAAGCCCTAAAATTCATTGATAACATACCCATATTGAGGTTACTCAATTGATTGTTGAGGTTATTTTAGGAGTATGAATTTGAAATATTTGTAAATCTAGGTTAGGCTCATGTGCTTCTCGATCATTTATCACACGTTGACATGGGGACATGCATCCAATGGAAGATGATTTATTGAATGTTGGCATCTTTTAGGTCAAAGAAACATTGGGTTGCATAGATGATGTTTTATATTTCTTACAAAATGGACAAGAACTCCTCATATATAAAATTGTGGAGAGGTGTGGTTTATCCCTCAAGGCCAACAACTACAAGTTATTAGAGGATGAACTATATCAAATGGGGAAAATAATTTCTTACGTTAGTGCGATCACCATCTCACACATAAGACTTGATGAATGAAGGTTATTGTGGAATATCTAGTGGAAATTTATTTTCCTCCCTCACTTTCCATAATCAAAATGGAAGACACGACTCCAAATTGTTTACAAACATAATGACATTTTCCATATGCAATTGTAGACACCATCTTTCAAGGGGTTGTTACATAAATATGGAAACATGATCCACTTGTTCAACATCAACTAGTTGAATTGGAAAAACTCAAAAAATATCAACTATGTGAAAAATTAGCAGACCAATATGAAAATGTGCATGAAATCAATCCATGAAAAATTTCTACAACAATTGAATTTTACTAAAGAAGGACTTGTCCTCCTATATTATAGTTAGTGAAGGGATAAAACCAAAAAGTTAAAATATGGTTGGATGGGTCCCTATTGACTATTCAAGCATATGAAATTGGCAGTGCAAACCTCATAATGATGGTCAACCAAATTTTAACTATAAGGGTCAATGTCTCTTGGTTGAAGGTTTACAATACATGAAACAACTATGGACTTGAGCACTCACACATGATATTCTTTGGATTCATCTTCATCATTAGCATTATATACAACACAAAAGACTAAAAGGTAAGTTGTTTATCCTTCGTGTTTTTTCTATGCTTGCTATACTTCAAGTTTTCATTCCTTTAACAACGTAGTTCCAACATGGTGGTTGTATTGAGATTTAACATTATGAATCAAGGTGCATTATTTTTAATTGTTTGTATAACTTCTTCATTATTATATTTTTTTTTTATGAATATCAATTATAAATTTTTCTTTAGCTATAACACTAATATCATTTTGGTTGACTTCACCAACCATAATAATTATCAAATTAACACACACAACTGACAACCACATCAATTGCATCTCCCTTTATTTTATTTCGATGTGAATTTTGTATAATTGATGGCAATGACACCCCAAATTTAAAGGATGATGAGTGCTCATTAATTGAGGTGGGAATTCCCACACACATATTGATGGGAGCCATATTACCTGTGCTTCGAAAGCATGAAAACCTGTATCATATCAATCAACTATCTATCAAGCATGAAAAGTATTTATATACATAAGTTCACCAATATTGGATGCACTAGTGACACTTATGCATTGACACCATATCATTTTCTCTAGTATTACACTGCCAACTATTGTTTGACATTGCATCACCAATAATCCTTCAATTTGATATTGAAAACAAGGTGGGGAAATTATCTTCACACTCCATTGTGTTGCAATAGACTTTAGTGAATCTTATCATTAAACAATTATGGGGTTGATAAGAGAAACATATTGCAACAACCTCCAAGCGTCCCTATCTTGTTAATGCAAAAACAAGTTCATTAATTTCAACATGTCAAATGAGAGAAAATGTTGTCATTGGAAGGAACTTCAATGCAAGGCATCACAATCCAACCCATGTGAACCTTTAGAGGTACATTTAGGTATGAAATTCATTCCACCATATTCTAATAACTATTGTGGACCATGTGGGATACAAACATGGAAACCATAACATAAACCTATAAATTTCAAAAGAACTTGATTGACTAGTTGACATTGCTTACATATCAATTGAAATATAACGTGGTATTATTGTACCACCATTAGGACCTATTGTTAAATTCAACCACAATAATCAAGACTTACTTAGATAATATATAAAATCAACTTTTTTAATGGTATACACGCATACCACCTACTTTTCTAGCATGCCTAGACTTGCCTCCCTAGGTTGTCAAGGCAATCCATATGACATTTTCATAGTTGTGAGTCCAATGCAAATCCCCACAACCTCATAATATATTTACATGTAAGAAAGTTGCATAATTAACATTACATATAATTGAAGTGAAATTTAACATGATTACACATAAATATTGTGAATTGCTAAATACAAATTTAAGCCGCATGCATGGTGATAGACTTTTCAATTACTTCCTAATTAAATTAGTAAGCAACCAAAGAGTTGTGCATTTAATTATCAATCCAAGGTCATATTGAACTTACAAGTTGTTGTGCACCATATATGAAAGTATAATGTTGTAATTGCCAATGAGTTGTAGTACTTCCAAATGAATGTCACAAGGCAAGATATAAAAATGCTTTATCAAGTCACCAAACTAAACCTCACTACTTCTTGTAATCAAATTCACACTTGGAGGAATGAAAAAACACTTTTGCAGAAAAGTAAATGTCACAGTTGCGAGAAAGTAAATAATTATTGTAGGAAAATAAAACACACTTGCGGAGAATTAAATCACTCTTGCACGAAAGTAAATCACACTTGCGGAAAAGTAAATCAATCTTGCAGGAAAGTAAATCACACTTGCAGAAAAGTAAATCACACTTGCTGGAAATTAAAGATCACACTTGTAGGAAAGTAAAGGTGACTTGTTCAACTATTAGAATGATCTTGATTAACGCGACATATATGTTATGGCTCATTTACTAAGATGAAAAAACATCAAGCTATAGAAATCAAACCACATTGTGCTTGTAAACAAAGGAAATAAACTATCTCAAATTGCAAACCACATAATTGTTAACTAGAAAGCTAAATGTTGTAATATAGAGTTGCAAAAACATGAGTCACAACAAAAAGAGTTACAACAACCAGAATCCCATAAGGGAAGTATTAAAGTTACAACAAAGTGTTAAATAGAGGAATTGCTCGAAATAAATGAAAATAAATAAGAGATGTTATGGCTACACATTAGCTAATCAAAAGACATGCTTTTGCACTGTCAGCATGGAGTGGTGGCAATAGAGTTGCATCAATGAGAAAATATCAAAGTTGCAACACAATGTTAATAGAGGAATTGTTGGAAATAAATTAAAATATATAAAAGATGCTACAATCACTCACTCATCAATCAGAAAATGATACCCTACAATGTTAGCATTGAGTTACAATAATCTGGAGTTACAACAATGAAAAACACTAGAGTTGCAACAAGATGTTAATAAATGAATTGTTGGAAATAAATGAAATGATAGAAAATATGCTACAACTACTTCTATACAATATAGAAGATACAAACAATACCGAGATAAGGAGGGGGCCCTACCTCCTTAGATGAGGTACTGGTCTACGAACACAATAGGCACTTAAAAATTCTCAACACATCATTAATTGGACATGAATGAAACAAAACTTTCTATTAAACAAAAATGTGCAGATCAATACAATTATGTTCACAAATTTTCTTCTTCTTTTTCCTACCCCATGGCTCTGAGACAACAAGGATTATTATACACAACGATTTCTTCCTAAATGAACTAAGAAAAATGATGGGCAATGATGAGAATTGGGTTGTCTCATTTGGTTACATTGTTTTATCCAAAAGATTGCAAGAATCGAGCTCATGTTCACTAAATCATCCATATGGAAAGTGGTGGTTGATTCAACCATTCCATTATGGCGCCCAATGTCCATTGTCATGTTCTTGTGTGGTTTTTGAATGACTGGTCGATCCCTAGATGACAGCTGTGTGGTTGGCTGATGACATATTAGGGAAGACATGGAATTACAACACCTGTCTTATAGTTGCAACAACAGTCCTATATAGTGAGAGTTGCAACAAAAGTGAGGCAAGAGTCACATCATAGTGATAGTTGCAACACTGAGAGTTTTAGCAATGAGATTTGCAGCAATGACCATAGTTGTAGCAGCTATGTTCAAACAAAGAGTTGCAACAACTCATACTTCAAGAATTGCAGCTCTTGTGTTGGGAAGGTACCTGTGAAACCTTGTTCTTGTATAGCATTGTTAGAAAAAAAGGTGATAATCTATTGAAAATGCATAAGAATAGGTATTGAAATGGCATGTTGAGAGAGTAATTATACCTTGATAAAAAATACATCATTATGTATGAAAAGTGTATTAAGATGGAAATGGAAATTGGAAAAAGGTGTACAAAAAGTGTTAAACGAGTGTTACAAATATGTCAATTTGAGCACCCGTCACATGGTTAACATTAATATTATTTCCAATTATACAATTAATAATTTCATTACATAAATCACATATTATCGATTGAATTCATGGAATTACGTAAGAAAATAGATATAGACTACATGAATAATTATTTTCCAAGGAAAACGCGATGGAATCCCCCCTCTTCACCAAAATATATGGATGGAGCATTGTTCAACTAATAGAGAGAATAGTATCAATTAACCCTAATGGACTTAACGAGATTTTAAACTATGACCTATGATCTCCCCATCAAAATCATGCCTTCGGAGAATGGTTCAATCGATTAAGATAATGTTACGAGGAAAATCTCTCTATGGCATGGGGTAAAACACAATAGAAGGAATGAATCCAGAAAACAACTCTAATCTCAAGTATGCTATATAAATGAAATTCCAACAAGACAAGGCCAAGAACCTACCTCGTCCGTACGTTCGATGAAGACCATCATTGAGTACACAAATCAAAGCTTTATACTTGTAACTTATCCTCAACAACCAAGATACGCAAGCATATGATGATAATATATAATGTTATAATATAAAATAGAATAATCCATTAACATACATGACACATACACCAATGGAATAATAATTCAAATATTTGCAAGATATCAATTGGATGAGAAAAGAGTATTTCTATTGAAATAATCAACAAAAGTATATGACTGACAAACTTCTATGTCGACATGTCTTGGAATAGAGAAACTAAGTCCCTTCAAGTTGGCCCTCCACCACTTCAATCCTCCACCAAAGGAAAGATCATATAAAGGAGACAATGAGGTTCTCCATCAAAGAAGGAAGATCTTAGGGGTTGAACAATGAGTTCAAAATTTAAAGGATAAAGGGATGTAGACTCAATGTGAAGTGGAAATTTCTCCAGAGTATCTTTGCTCTCAAAAGTTAAATTATCTCCTCTTCCACAACTTGGATATGGCTCAAGTTATAGCCTTCAAATGGAACTAAAGGGCTAAGTCAGAACATTTCTAGTATATGGAAGGTCGAGGATCATGGATCTCGTGATGTGACATGGAAACCCAACACAATTTTTAATTTTGAGCACCAAATTTGATGTATGCGGGCTGTAGTGGTGAAACCTACATATATGCATGTTGTCTAATTGGTAGGGTGCATATATGTGGAAAAATATGATTTTTTGGCTCTAGGAAGTACAAAAGGGGACTTCAAGTCTGCACGGGGAAATGGAAATACCATCCAAGCAAGTTGCATGGGGTGAGGAAAAATTAGCTATAACAGATGACCCCTAATGTGTGAGGTCATAGGAGTATCTGCAATGGATGAAATACATTATAATTCCTAGAAGTGAAGTAATGGAGACTCAACTGGAAGTACTAGTTACTCATGAGAATATTACAATCCATAATGACTTTGTACACATGGTTGCCAATTTGAATTACACTACAGATCTGTAAAATTTCAATACACTTAATGTATTTCCTGCGATTCTCCCGATCTAACAATTATATGCCACTCTTAAATACATAATCACTTCTACTAATATTCTTGTGGAAATTAAACCATGATCACAAAGTGAAATATCAAGAACACATGACACAAAAGTTTTTCTGAGAAAGCGTAAAGCTAAAAGCCCCACTATCATATATTATGTATATCATGGATCATGAAACAATATCATACAAAACTCTAATCCAAGAGCTCTCAGTGCAATACAATCGTCTCACACTGTCATACAAAAACTCAACAAATACATGTGCCAATTCTTTGTATCTAGACAACCTGCCTCCTCTGCACAATCTCTGCAATTAGAATACTCACAATGAATTCAAATTGCCTAGTTTGCACATGTTCATGAGCATATCCACTGCATGTGTGATTGCATGAGTGCAGTTCACTCAAATCACAACTGATAGCCAAACTATCCCTTTCACCTGTTATCTCAACTAGGTCTCCACTGGATCTGACATGAATGTAGTTAACCGTGGCGAATCTTTAGTTGCATGTGAGTTCACTGATTGTGAATTAATTAATAATTAATTCACTGAACTCTCACTAGTGTAAGTTTAGTTACAACTAGTACAACTAGGCTTAACTCACTTAACTGAGTTAAACTATTCACAACTCTCATAGCTACACTTATAACTCTGTTACAACTTCAAGTCACCTCCATGTCTTACCAACCAACCTTTGAACTCTAATTTCCCATAGTTAACTGATTTTCCATTTCAGTTAATTATTTCAAGTAATTATGAGATAATAGATTAATATTTATTGTCCAATTTATTTAAGGGAAAATTAAATTAGACACATGTTTCTTGTTGACTTTTCAACACTCCCTCTCAACGAGAAAGGGATTATCCTTCACCCCAGTCCTGTCTCTATGATATTCGAATTTTCTACTGGTGAGCGCCTTCGTCATAATGTCTGCATCCTGATCTTATGTAGGAATGTATTGAAGCAACATGATCTTCTGCTGCACACAATCTTTGAGATGATGATACCAGATATCTATATGCTTAGATCTGTCATGAAACACAAGATTAATTGAGAGTTTAATGCAACTCTGATTATCACAATGAATCACTGTCGAATCTAAATGAGAACCAAACAAACCAACCGAGATCTTTCTCATATAAATAGCCTCACATGCAGCTTGACTCACTGCCATGTATTCTGCTTCTGCTGAACTAAGTGCCATAGATCTTTGTTTTCTACTGTACCAAGAAATAGTTATAGATCTGATACTGAAGATCCCCCTTGATGTGCTCTTTCTGTCCGTTGGGCTGCCCGCTCAATCTACATCCGTGAAGCCATGCAACTTCACCTCATCCTTCTGTCTGTAGCATAATCCATACTCATATGTGCCCTTTAGATATCTCAGGACATGCTTACCCACCTTCCAAAAGAGTTTGGTAGGCTTAACCATCGCTTGACTTAGCTGGTTAACCACATAGAAAATGTTCGGTCTTGTGTTCACTAAATACATTAGTGAACCTACTATCTGTCGATAGACAATAACATCCAATACCTCTCCAAAAGTAGCATCCTCTTTCCTCCAGTTTCCTGGAAGAGGAGTATCCATGGGTTTGCATCCTTCCATGTGAAACTTACCCAGTATCTCCCTTGCATACTTGCCTTGAGACACAAAAAGTTCACCATCTCGCTGCCATATTTCCAATCCAAGGAAATAATGAAGAAGGCCCAAATCCTTCATCTCGAACTCCTTTGCAAGGTTCTCCTTGCATGATTGTATCACCTGCTCATCACCAGTGAGTATGAAATCATCAACATAAAGAACAATGATTAAAATCTTACCCTCCACCACAATTTGGTATAGGTTTGCATTCGCTTCACTTTTGGTGAAACCCAATCCAGTGAAATAGTTGTCTATCTGAGTGTACCAAGCATGGGGTGCTTGCTTCGGCCCATACAGTGCTCTCTTGAGTTTGCACACATGTGAATCCCTGTCAAAGGTCTCAAAACCTTTAGGTTGTTCAATGTACGCTTCTTCCTCAATGATCCCGTTGAGGAACACAATTTTTACATCCATCTGATGAATGCGCCAGCCCATCTGCACTGAGAGTGCAAGGATGGATCTTATGGAAGAGTACTGTAACAACCCTAGTTGAATAAATGTTTAAGGTTTATTAAGTAAAAATTAATTAGGGGATTAATTGTCTTAACATGATATTAATTAAACAAAGATTGATTTAATGATATTAATTAAGTAGTTATTAATTAATTAAAGGTTATAATTTTGATTAATTAATTAATTAATTAACTACCTATTACATTTAATAACATGAGTATTAAATTTAATAGATTAATAAGTTATATTGTTTAAATTAAAAAGGTTACGTACACGGAAAGGGATAACATATTAATTACAAGAGGATAAAATAATAAATGAAAGGATAAGGGGCATTAACTAGGAGTAGGTAAGGAAGTAAATGCATGAGGCGGTGAAGGAGGAATATGGAGGGGAAGGAGGTTTACGAAGGGGAGGATTCTACGGGAGATGGGGATTTTTTTTTAAGGGGCTCTCCTAGATTTGCAGAGGGGGGGAGTTGAGTTTTGGAGTCGGGAAGGTTCAGTACAGGCACCGGTTTGCTGGAGGTTTTGGGCACGGGGGCCAGGAAATCCATATGATATCCCGGAGCTAGGTAGTTGTCCTAGTTGGTAGGGAGGATAGTAGGTTTGGGAAATGTTTACACAGTGCAACAGTGGTCAACAAGGCAAGCGGACAAACGAAGG
Source organism: Picea mariana (assembly GCA_032191745.1). Taxonomy (NCBI): domain Eukaryota; kingdom Viridiplantae; phylum Streptophyta; class Pinopsida; order Pinales; family Pinaceae; genus Picea; species Picea mariana. The sequence goes on along the minus strand of JASDQU010316832.1, from coordinate 3,141 downwards.
GTTAGCATCAGACCCAGGTATTTAAAATTATGCATTTGTTTTTAATCTTTTATAAAATTTTAATATTCATTGTTAAATTTAAAATGCGTATGTGCTTCTATAAAAAGGAATTATTGAATTGTTTGAAATCAAGTAACTGTTACAGTTTATGTTTGATTAATTATTTGATGTTTAAAATTAAAAAAAAAAAAACATAGACACTACATATGGTATCAGAGCGTCTTAGTTTGAAATCTGGGCCTATGGGCCAAGTTCCCAGCTCCAACTCCAACTACGCCTAACTTGCAAACCAAACACAAAAAAATTTAACACAAATATAAAAATAAATGCATTACGAATTCAAAATGTAAAAACAAATGTACCAAAGCAACATTCAACTTGATCCAATATGACTGATACAATATCAAAAAATATACTCAAGGTAGCACCCCTACATTATCCAAGCAAATGATCTCATATATATCACAAACAACTGCTTTAAGTAATAACCTTTAACTGGATCATATATGGCTAATATAGTATTAGCCTGTATATTCAAAGGAGCACCCTTTAAAAATAGTGGCATCGAACCAGATAGTTTGAAGGATCACTTCCCATAAAATGGATACCATTAAAGCAGCCTAATAAAGCTATTAAGAATGAAAAAGAGAGGTGATAATTTAATTTTATTTGAGCAATACTTGCCAATGAAGTTTCGGGTAGGATAGACACCTGAAGTCTATGAAAATGTCGAGGGAATCTTCTATCTAAGGCTTGAAATTGGCAAAATTTAATTATTACACATATTGTACTATATAAAATGCAAAAGGACATTTGCAAGACCTTGAAAAGGCCTACTTCATCTTGAACTTACCTAAAAGAGGAACTGCCAATGCGCAGCAAGAAAAAGGAAATTCTAAAGACTTGTATTGCGCAAGATTGTTTAAACTACTTGCCTGTATTGGCCTTGGTAAATTTTAATAATGTAAAATCTCATGAACAATAGACCAATACAAATTTTAACCTTGCCAAAAAGCAATTTTAACACCACATAATGTTTCATGCAATTAATCATGAAACCAAAAAAAAAAAAGACAATAACACACCATGCAATTAATCATCAAACCAAGACAAGACGTCTATTACGTAGGCTGTTGACACGACATATCATTTCCTGCTTTCTTAGGCGCAGATTCATTCAAAGGGACTGGATTCTCGGCAACGACGACATCTTTGGTGTACCGCTCTTTTAACCTTCCCACTCCTGGTAGTGCCCTAAGTAGTTCTCCTTGTATGTTCGTCAGCTTTCAGGTACTCTATTGTTCAAGAATGCCTGTAGGTATACCATATGAAAGGCAGAGGTCATCGTGTACAAGAAAAAAAAATAAACTCCATTTAACATAACTCTATTTCTCCCATGAAAAGATAGAAAAAAATGGAAGGAATTGTTCAATGTTTTCAAAGAAAAACAGTGACATAAAATCATTGAAAAACCAAAATGGAAATGGGGTTGTGGTTTACTGGTAAAGACAGTGGCATATCAGTACACCCATGAAGGTTCGACAGTCGTGGCAACAAGAATAAGCAGTTGGGAGCAGGTGCAAGTCCTGGGTGTTGATTGAAGAATACCCCTTGCTGTAGCAGCTTAATTGACCCCTTCGGGCCAATGTAACCATTGATTTGACTTGAAAGGAAGCACATAAAAAAGTGCAAAATAGTACCAAAATGCTCACAAATTGGAGCCTTAAGAAAGAATCCATACAACATTGACAAAATAAAAATAGTACCAAACCCTAGAGGTAGGATTCAGATTTCTTTCTGAAAACAAATGGATGCACCCTTAAATGGTAATCAAATCTTTATACATTAACAAAAGACCATCGAAAAAACTAAGCAAATAAAGTTATGAAACTCACAAGATGCAGGCTACGTAAACCACAGATTCTACTGTCATCCATGTTACCTTTGATGCATGCACCTTAGGTAAAAAACCACGTACGCTCTGCACCTAGCCCACTGGAAGCTGTAGTTCTCTGAATAATCTGCCAATGAAACCCAGAGAGATACGACTCCCTAGCTATGGCAGATTCAGACCTCCGATGTCTGACACTAGCACTTTTTCTACTGGGCACACCTGCGTTGTTGGGTGTGTAACACTAGAGAATACCTCCAAATTCTTCAATACCTCCACCGCGACGAGCCAATGCTCATAGTCATAGCCAGGGAACAACGGTGCCATCTCTGTAGGTGGCTTGTCGCTCCAGTTGGGAGGCCCATTTCCCAGTGGTGAGTAGTTCGATCCAGCGTGAGTTTGAGACCCTCCACCGAGCCGACAAGAGGTTCGAATCATGCGAAAGGATAGCCTGGACGCCATGGATGACGACTGCAGCTCATTCAAACACAGACGATGAGAATGGTGGGCGTTTTGCAGATTGCATGGATAGGTTTCGAAGGGAACGCAGGGCATGACTGCACAATGTCGCCATTGTAGGGTGAGGACTCCTCCATCGAACAACGTCCAAATATAGCATACACTCCTTAACACAATCATGAAACAACAATTGGGAAGCAACTAGTAGAATAGCCTGGACTGTTCTTGCTATCAACTTATAGAAATCTATCTGTTAGCCCTACATAGGAACAGAAAGGAGTTTGGCCTGAGTCCTCAAACCCATTACCAAATTTGTAAGGATTACATCCCAATAAACCTCATTGTCAGATCGCCCTATACACAATATGGACACAAACCTGACACTCAAAGCACATCAAATGAATATGTACAAATCTATCTCTATCCTTGCCTATTTCTTCCTGAATTGAAGGATGCAGGGAAAATTGAAAACTATGGCTGTGAAAGGAAAACTGAAAACTATTGTTATGAAGGGAAAAAATGTAGCCATGAAACCAAACACCTGATTGCGAGGAGGAGAAGCCAGGAGAGAAGGCCATGGCGGCCGACCGCGTAACCAGAAACTTCGCAAGATGAAACGATGGGGAAAAGAGGAATTAGGGTTAAGACGATAGAGGTTAGGGTTAGATACAAGGGAGCTGGAGAAAGCAAGGTGGGAACGTGGAATCCATGCGTGCCCGCACTTAAAAAAAAAATAAAATATTTTGATTTTTTTTTTGTTTACTAAAATTTTTATATTTTTGTGTGTGTGT
>JASDQU010316830.1:0-12312 GCA_032191745.1 Picea mariana | reverse complement strand
ATAAGATTAAGGAAAGAACTAACTTAATCAACATAAAGAAATAAAATTAAACATGAGATACTCATAAGTAATCCTACAACATATCAACCACTGATACCAATAATCATTTATTGAATATTCTAGAAATTTATTCAAGTATAAAGAGTAATATTAATTGCGTTCAAAATTCTTACTAGAAACACCTGACATATTAAGTTGTTTGAATAATAATTCACAATACAAGAAAAATAACATGAGAATTCAGTAAAATGCCTTGGATCATACATAGATTTTGAATTATGCTTCAAAATAGTTCTCAGCTAGAATAGTATAGAATTTCTTCTACATTCCACCGACTCTTATGCAAGAGGTTGATGTCTCTATTTATTGAAATTTTAATGACTAATAATAGTAAAATTAGAATAGGATAAAATTGAAATAACTGAACAAAAATTTCATGTAAAGACGACTCATGTGGACTAGGTGATTCAGTAGTTGCATGCCCACCATCATAGGCGACCCATTGTGCAAATAATTAATCACACACATGATTGTAAGAAAAATCATGTCGGTCCATCAGAAAATTGAGGGTTTCCTTTCTTTCTTTGAAGTGCTAAGTGTATTTCTCTATTTTTGAAATCAACATCTCTAGGATATCGACTATCTTGACTTCAATGACCAAAATTTTCTGTAAGTGGCCACACTCTACTGCAGATATACCTTTGATGTCATCTTCATGTTTTTGAACAACTTACTAGAATTATAACATTAGTTATTCAAACTGTCAAAAATCCTTTGGTGAACCAAAACTTAGCAACTGGAGATCGACTATCGTTTGATTGATATTTTCCCAATATTTGTGGTAGGCTAACCATTGCTCTAGTGTTTGAATATTTATGCAATTCTTATTTAGTTTTGCACTAAATCTCTTGTTCTCGTAGTGCTATGTTTTGTTCTTCTTGGATGTCCTAGTGCTATGCTTCCTCTTTCAACCATATCTCTTCAGATATTCTAGCTTCTTATGATTCTCTCTTAGTGGCTACTACTTGGCTTATTACCTCCACATGCTCATCTAAAGATAGAGATATGAAAACTGTGAGACCAGGGGTGGCCTTCCTTTCTGACACTTGGCCCCAATGCTGTGCATATCAGTAAATGTTTATTCTTGCCACTTTTCATGAGGATATGGCCAGTTGTATGCAACCTGATCAACATGTTTGGGAACCAAACCATTGGGGTCATGTCTCGTATACCTTCCAGTACCAAACCTTTATTCTAGATGACTTAAACCCTCTTTCTTGGCTTGTTAGTATCTTTAACAAAATAATATCCAAGCTGAAAACCATAAGGAATGTAGTTCCTCTTCTTATCCTTAATCAACGAGGCATTAAAGGCTTGAATAATAGTTTGATAACACGTTTCCCTAAGAAATATCTTATCGTGAACATATGTGGGAAGAAGGTGAGGTGGACCGGTAGCATCAAATATTCTGAGGTATGTATGTTTCTCTTCTATGTATCAACTACCAATGTGTGAGAAAATTTTCTTTTCCTGCCTGGATAACCTCAGACACACTTGGTGAAAAATAATAACATATAGGCAAGCCAAGAATAAGTCACAAATCATTGAATAAGACCTTTATATTTGTTTTCCCACAACATATTGAAGTAAACATGAACGAGGGCCTCCAAAACATGCCAACTAAGGTTCAATTCAACAAAAATGTGTGGCACATATAATATCCAACAAGTAGGAATCCATATAAAATGAAGGAAGCTCACATGGCATAGGGTTTTGAGCTTGCTCAATTATATCACTGAGCTGTCTAGTGACAATAACTCCCCATTTGAACATCTTTCTAGTGGTGGCCATTATGAAAGCCAATGAAACTCATGCCTCGGTAAACCAAGAGAATTATTTCTTTTCATATAACCAACATAGCAGGACCGTGATGTACATGTAGGTTTCTCATAAACCTGTCACTCTATACCACCCTACGGACTGGTTGAAGTATTTTTTTTCCTCTTTCCACCAGATCGCTAGGATTTTTCCTATATCATGCTAGTCATGAAACTTTGTCACAAAATTAGTGTTGAGCAATACTTCTGATTCTAGTAACTTATAATACTTACTAACCTCTAGGGGAAGAAATGTCACCAGACATTGTCCTTGCTCATCATTGAATCTGTCCCTGCTCATCATTGACTGGACATTTGTTGCAATTGATATGGTTGATAATCCATTCCAATGCTTCCACACAATGAAGCACCATAGTTCTCGCTGCAAATGAATGCAACCAAGACCATTGAGTATTCAATAAAACCTAATAATATAACTCATTGAGATCCATGTCACTATACAATGTTGATTTAAGGTAATCCTCATCCTTGAATTTTATAAATAATTCGTTCCATCATAGCAAGGGAACTCACATTCCAGTGATTGGCTTGGTATCCTTGTACACTAGCAACTGGAAAAACACCTTCCTCAATGGAAACTTGATTATTGGCTCTACATTCTTTGTTGGATCCAATCATTCCATTGGCACTAGACTGGATGCTTCCCCTATCTCATTTCCTTTTCCTTTCGATGTTTTGGGAGACCGTTGAACATAGGCTCTTCTTGGTGGCATTGTACCGATAATGAGAACACCCAACCACACAATTAGCATAAACCTTTTAACAATTATTTGAACATAATTCATTTGAACGGGGTGATGATGAAGTGTGATTGAACCTACATAACTTGATGTTAGCGGAATTGAGCCAGGATTAAAACACTTACCAGAGGCAAGGAGATACAAAGCTGAATTGAAGATGCTAATTATACTTTTGGTGACTCGATACACTGATTGACACAACAATTTCAAAGCACATGCAAACATAGTGATGAATATTTGGACACAATGCAAAGTGAGGAAATCAACTGTTGAGTTTGAATTTAAAGTTTACGGGCNCGTTAGAATTATGTAAATATTTTGAAAGGTTGTCTTTGCTTGTTTTGCTTGCTTGTCTTTGCTTTTCTGCTTCTGTTGATGCTTTCTTTTGCGATCTCAGCTTGAACCTGGAGACCCCCTAGGTGAACCCAAGAAGATCCCATCTTGAACCTTCAAACAACCCAATGCCTTACTGCCCTTAGAGGCCACCTGCCTAGCGGGACTTACCACAACGCTCTTTAGGACCTAAGTGAACTTTCGACAATATTCTCAGTGAACTTTCAGGCACCAACCTCCAGTGAATGCCTGACAATCACTTTAGTAGGCAAACAGAAATAGCAAAATACATAGACAAGAGAATAGGCAATTTTCAGGGATAAACATGCGGAAGCTGATTTGTATTATATGAGTCAAAACGACATAGGTTTCCAAACTTGAATTTGAGCACAAGATGCTCTCTCTCAAAACATTACACACAGACTGATAGACTGAAACTAAATGCTTCTGCCACTTTAGGTTTGTGCTGGCCGAGTCAGAATCACGCAGGCTTATCAAAGAAACTTAAAAGAAAGACTCAAAGGTCAAAGAGAGGGAGCTTAGAAGACTCAGACTGAATAAAAATTTAGACCCTTTGCTATGAACCTCCCTTCTCCTTATATACATTTTTTTTGGAGAAAGGAATCATTTTTTTGAAAAGACATTTGACTTATTCCCCTAAGAATCAAATCATCTTTCTAGATTTATTGCATACTTGGCAGAGAGAACATGCAAGAGACATCCGACCAAGACTCTAATCATCTTTCCACGTATTTGGAAGTACCTTGGAAATGCGGGTCAAACCATGCCAAAAGCCAGAGAAGTGCTCTGGGTTTCCAAGATTCCTTGAGACAGATAAACAACAAGAGTTTGTACAAAGTGGAGTTCGTAACGTGAACCCATGGAAATCGACTGACACCACTGTAAGCTAGTAAGACATGATAGACTTATTAGTCATTTTCAATTTGAGTATGAAATTTTTCTTCATATCTCAATGTGTCCCACATCTTCGTATAACGTTTGCCCCGGGAATGATAACCGACTTATCTCTCTGTTATATGTTTCATTAGTATATATATCTGTGAGAACCGTATCAAAAGTCTCGGGCCTTTGAAAGACAAGGTTTCTACTTTTGCAACTCTCTTAGTTCTAGCTAGTCATTGCCTGAGCAGTCAGCCAAGAGCCTATTCAAAATTCTCTCAGAGAACTAGAATTAAATGCCTTGATTTTCTGTGCAGTGATAGTTATTACTATCTTTAAAGTTATGGATCGCTCTATGTTAAAGAAGTAAGGGATGCTGAATGCAGTACTTCTGAAAGTAGCCTTAGCTCCATGTTCTCCGATAATAATCTTGAATGTTTAAACCAGGCCAATATAGAAGTAGTTGAGTCACAACCTCAAGCCGTATGGAGATTACCTGATATCTCTCCCAACCAAGTATATAGTGATTTGAGCATGTTTCATCTCCGTGCCATTACCATATTTTTTGTCAAAGAATCAATCAGCCGTATCCAACAAAACAGTGATGTAAGTCAAACCATTTCCTTACTCAATGTTAAAAAAATCCAAGCTGAAGCAAAGAAACATAAAACAAACTATATTCATTTTGGTTGTATCCGAGTAGGCATCAATGCCTTAGTACATAAGGGAATAGATGCCTATGCCCTCTGCACCATCCGAGACATGAATCACAATAAATTTACCGACTCTCTCATTGGTGGCATTGTTGCGCCCTTATCAAATGGACCTGTATACTTTGACTGTTATCCAAATTTCTCAGTCTATACTTTTGATGAAAACCTTGAGGATATTCTTAAACTCCAAATTCGCACTACTGGCTTTGACATGCATAATACTCGCACTAATATTTCTATCCACTCTCGTGGTTGCTTCCGACATACCAACACTTTATACCCTACTATGTTACATACACCCAACCAAAATTCTCAATCCAATACACTCATCCTTACTAACCTTGTCAACCAAAAAATGGAACATCAACCCATCAAATGGGAAAACTTCTCTTTTCCCTCTCACTGGGTTATAGACATTCCTCCAAACCCCATCCAACATACCATCACCTCTGCACACATACAAGAATCACCTTCTTTTGCTGTGATCTCTTTCCTTCCTTCAAAACAGAGCTCGCATACTAAGCATGGTGGACTTTCTACACCTTCTCCAACATCTACGACTTTATGCTTACATCCCTCTCTCCAATCTCTAGCTTCCTCACTGGGACGAGTCCCCTACTCTATCCAATGCTTAGATTGTCACAAATTGGTAACTCTTTCAAGCCTATCCACAACCACAGAAGACAACCAAATCCAATTTGAACACCAATTCCATAATCCAAGAACAAACTTTCCTCCTCCCAGCTCTACGACAAAAGATCCTTGTCCACACCCTCAATGTTCAGAAATTCCTTTTCTCCATGAAAATCACATGCTAATGATAACCTCTCCTTCTACTAACCTATACATTTCCCCTTGCCATCTTACTGATTCTATTCCAGAGGATTTAAAAAGACCAGCAATACCAGAAATAAGAAAATTCCTTACCCTAATGAGAGGGTGCAAGAAAATGCATGTAAAAGAAGATTGGATAAAACTCATGCTAAATTGGGATCTCTTTACTCATCCTAATGCTGAGAAATTCTCAAAATCTACACCAGACAAAGAAAAAATAGCTTTGTCAATAGCATGGAAAAATTATATGAAAGAAAAGGATGTCTGGATTTCCTTTTACGAGTGGAAAGCACAACAAGAATTTCGTGCCACATTTTGCAGAAACCACTTAGAAAGCATAATCCTTTCCCATTTTGACCTATCCTCACCCCACTTGTTTCCTGCCCTGTACAAACTATATCCATCTTTGATCTGAGCAAAGAAATTAGCAAGCTAAAAACAGGCATTAAAAAAGCCACAATAAAAGAAGATAAGCAACAAATCTTGTCCATTGAACACCAAAAATTCCATGTCTTTCTGGATATCACGATCAAGGGAAAAAGGTTTCGGCTCAAAACCTTACTAGATACTGGTTTTGATCTAAATCTTCTAAACAAAGAAATCATTCATGTCCAATTTTGGCATAAGACCCAACAAAGTGCTATCAGTTTGGGAAACCAACCTACTCAACTACTCTATGAAATACCTGAAGCAACTTTATGTTTCCAACATTATTGTCTATCCTTAAAATTCCTATTAACAAAAATCTCAGTTGCCTGCATTCTTGGCACTCCCTTCTTTGCTGCTATTGAGTCACATGGTTCTGCCAGAATACCCAATAAATCTCCTGGTTATTTCATCAGTATTCCCTCCCCAACCAAAACTTCAAAGATCTCTATCCAACTCCCTTTTGTGTCTATACCCAAGATATCATCTCATATCCACACAGTCCAGAAAAAAGTACTAAAAGTAGAAGAATTGAAGGGAAAAAGGACTGAGCTAAGAATTAAAGATCAAATTGCCCAGAGCCATATACAACAACAAATTTTAGAACTCTAGAAAGAATTTGAAGCAAAGGTATGCTCAGAAAATCCCATTGCATTTTGGCACCATAAAAAGCATGAAGTAGAACTTCCTTACAAAGATTCATATGAAGGAACATCGTGAAAAAGCAGAGCTATCCCTATGAACACAGAATACCAAAATCTTTGCTCTGATGAAATACAAGGTCTACTCCATAAAGGACTTATCAGAGAATCTATTAGTCCATGGAATTGTTACGGATTCTATGTAAATAAACATTCTGAACAAGTAAGAGGAATCCCTAGATTGGTCATCAACTACAAACCTTTGAATATGGTATTGGTTGATGACACATACCCTATCCCTAACAAGTCCAGTTTGGTGACTAGAATTGCTGGAGCAAAGATCTTCTCTAAGTTTGATCTAAAATCAGGTTTTTGGCAAGTGTCCATAAAAGAAGAAGATAAGTTCAAAACTGCATTTAGTGTTCCCGCAGGACACTATGAATGGAATGTCATGCCCTTTGGATTGAAAAATGCCCCTTCCAAATTTCAGAGAGTCATGAATGATGCCCTAAATACCTTGATTGGTTGATTGTTTATATTGATGACATCCTAGTATTTTCTTCCTCTGTTGAACAACATTTCAAACATCTCAGAAAGTTCTTGTAGATTATCCAAAAGGATGGATTAGTATTTTCAAAAAATAAACTAGAACTATTCAAAACAAAGATAAAGTATCTTGGGCACATCATAAATAATGGTGAATTGGTCCTCCAGAACCATGCTGTTGAATTTACAGACAAATTCCCAGACAAAATTATGGACAAATTACAACTCCAAAGATTCTTGGGAAGTCTCAATTATATAAGACATTTTTATAAAGACTGTGCACAAGATAGAAAGTTGTTGAATGACAGGTTGAAGAAAGAAGCAAATCCTTGGACAGACGCACATACCCAAGCAGTCAAGAAAATCAAGGCAAAAGCAAAAACATTGCCACTTCTTCATATATCTGACGATGATCTTTACAAAATTGTTGAAACAGATGCTAGCAATCTTGGATGGGGAGTTGTACTCAAACAAATCAAAATTCATAATGGCATACAAACAAAAGAAATAGTTCAGTTTGCCTCTGGTCTCTGGCAACCTAGTGAGAAAAACTATTCTGCATTAGACAAATAAATAAATGCTACCTTGAATGCAATACAGCTTAATCATTTCGTTAGGATTATATAAATATTTTGGTTTAAATGATACCTCCAACCACTAAATTCACATTAAAGTGAGTTAACACCTCTTCAAAAAACCTAAAAGAGATAAAAGAGAATATTCCTAGAATATTCTTTTGATCTTCGAAGAAACACTTACCCCATTGCACTTTTACATTAACCCTCGATTGACCATCGACACACTTTGCTTATTGGGACTTGAAAAGATTAAAACACTTCCAAAAGCCACCAGGACTCGTAAGAATTCTAATGCTTCCAAAATCCACGAGGACTCAACACAAATTTTTTATGCTTGAAAGACTATGGGGAGTTGACAAAACTATAGACCTTTGAAAGCCTATTTGGTCTTCGCAGGAAACATGAAAATCCAAAAAATTATCGGTGCTTATACCAAAAACACTGACCTTTGATTATCGACACTTAAGGAATTTTTTTTACTTACCACCTTTCTACCAACCGTCGATGAGCTTATCGACATTCCCTAAAAATGCATCTTTTCAACATCAGTGCTTGAAGAAGAACTAATATTTGACACTTTTTATCTGATCCACTGGTTTGATGTTTTTCAGTTTTTTCATAGATTTTTTCTTGTTTTTCTTGATCTTGTAATTTTGGGTTTTTTAAGACAAAGAAATACATACAAAAATTTAATAAAAATTTGAATCAATGAAAGATCAAAATTCTTAAACTATCAACAATGCAAATATACGAAAAAAAAATATACTTAAAAGAAAAAATGGTACCCAAAAAATTAATTTTTTTTAGGTTCTCTTGTGTACTCAATAGGATGTAAAAGCTATTTGTCATGCTTTAGATTTGTATTATATGGCTACATGGGTGGAATTGAATCAATACAAATCTTGCATATCATTTCATAGATAAGCGAAAGGTCATATAAGATCTATCAAGGAACTACTTTGCTTTCAAGAAGGAGATTTTTAGAGTGGGTTCAAATATCCTAGGTTTCAATTAAATCCTAATGAATATGGATCTCAATATTGGTTATGGATTTATAACAAGTTTGAGAACAAGGTTGCTTCATGCTATACTAGATGGCTATCTTTAAGGGGTAGATTAATATTGGTCAAAGATGTTCTGGAATCCATTCCTATCCATTAACTTTTTTTTTGATTATATTCCGAAATGCATTTTGCATAATATTGAGATAAATATTTTCAGCTTCTTGTGGACTAGAAGGCATTGAAAGGAGAATATTGCTTTGATTATATGGGAGAGGTTAGCAAGGCCAATGAAGGAAGGGGGTTGGGGACTTAAGAAAAATTTTCATTTCTCCAAAGGCTCTTGTTGCCAAAAGTTTATGTAAGGTAATTGTAGGTTTTGGTTTGTGGAGGGATGCATTGGTCTAAAAATACACCCATCCATTGTCAGTTCTTGATTGGATTAGGTCTCCTATCAAATCCCATTCCAACGCCTCTATTGTTTGAAAGCATCGATGCAAGATTTTTCGTTGGTGGGGAAGTTTCTTTCCTGGAAGGTTGGTGATTGGAAGAGCATTAGATTGGGGGTTGACCCTTGGATAGGTGGGGGGACCAATTTTAGGTTATTCGTGGATTTGAATGCTTCACTAAGATCCCTCAATAGATCATCGTTAGTGGATGTCAAGAACATGGAGGTTCCATTATTATACGGTATAGATTTGATGAAGTCTAAAGAACTTAGTTTTGTGAGTTTAAGATCAAAGGAGTGGGATTCATTTATTTAGAAATTGATATCTAGTAACATCTACCTTCGAGATGAAGAGGATAAATTAGTTTTGACAAGGAATCCCATTGGTGGTTTCTACAGGGCTAAGATTGGGTATGAGGCAATTTTTTCCTCAGATCAAGAGAAAAATACTCTTTGGTGGTGAAAGAAGGTTTGGAAGATCAGGGTGCCACTGAAATCTAGGCTCTTCTTATGGATGTCTCTTTCCAACAAAGTCCTTACCTAAGACAACTTTATTAAATGATCCTTTGAGAGTTCTAGTTGATGTTATGAAAAGTTGCTTTATAGGATAGTTTTTCATGTGTTGGTTGGTTGTAATTTCTCTTTGGAAGTGTGGGATGAAAAAATCACCCTTGTAGGAGGGATTGGACCTTGGAGAGGAAAATCATTAGAACAAATCCTCCAATCATGGTGGGAGAACAAAAGATAAGAATAATTTGAGGCATCACCTTTATTGGTTTGTTAGGTCATTTGGAGATATAGGAATGAGATTCTTTTTGAGGATGTGTTGATACCCCCCTACATTGTTTCTATAGGATCAAATTTTATTTCAAAGGCTACAAGAAGGAGATCAAAGATAAGACCCCAAGCTAGACTAGGGATCTTCAAATTGACATGTCCAGGCTATGGGTGTTCTTTGATGGTGATTCTAAAAGAGATCATGGAAAGAGTGATCCGGATTTCCCTTCATGTAGTTAATCTCATAGTATAGCCTAACATTTTTGTGAACTGCTTTTGTTTCTCTAGGGAGGACAACCATTGTTCTAGAAATTATTTCAAGTTGTGATGGTCTGTTTTAATATGGAAATGACACCCATCAATTAGGGATGTTATAAACTACATGAATAATATCCAACATTACCTTCACATAGGTGGATTTTCCCAAGTTTCTATCACATAATTATTACTAGTGAATCCAAGTGAGTGTCCCTATTGCATTAATACAACAACAATCCCTTTCCTTGAGGAACCACATTCCAAATTTTTTTTATTATTGAAGTCAAGTCAAGTGAGGATTGGTGTTGTACACATAGCAACTTTAAAATATTGAAAAACATATTTAGCGTCTTCAATCCAACTAAAGGCATTCATTTTTAGCAAGGTGGCGAGAGCAATGGAAATTTTACCATAGTTCGAGAAAAACTTCCTATAATAACATGCGAAGCCAAGAAAACCATGAAACTTTTTGAGGATATTGGGACAAAGCCAATATTTTATCACCTCAATTTTCTTGGGATGAACATGCACGCCTTCCCCACTAGTAATGTGGCTCAAATAGTCAACTTTGTAAGCAACGTTGAAGGAAAAACTAGTGATTATGGAGGATTTGTAAGACCTTATCCACATGTGCCACATATGCTACCTAATTTTTGTTGTAGACCAAGATTTCATCTAAGAAGACCAGGATAAAATGACAGAGAAGGGTCTTAAATATTTTGTTCATTATGCTCAAAAATGTGGAAGGGGAATTGCAAAGACCAAAAGGCATCACCAAAAACTCATAATGACCTTCATGAATGCAGAAAGTCATTTTGGGAATATCGGCTTCCTACATGCAAACTTGGTGGTATCCAAAGTAAATATCAAGTTTGGTGAAGAATTGTGCTCCATGTAGCTCATCTAAGAGATCATCAATGACCTGAATGGGAAATGTGTCTTCAATGATCAAGGTGTTAAGAGCTCAAAAACTGGGACACATGCACCAAGTACCTTGTTTTTTAAGAACCATGACAACTAGAGAAGAGTATGGATTGGTACTAAGACAAATGATACCAACAACTATTATCTCTTGTACAATATTTTCAATTTCATTCTTTTGGGAAAAAGGAGAATGGTATGGGTGCACATTGGGTGGTAAGCTATCGAGAAGCAGTTGGATAATATGATCATGCTCTCTCCATGATGGTGGTAATCCTTGGGGATGTTCAAAGACTTGTTACTGTATGTCCAATATTAACTACAAATTAGGATGAATTGGATAAGAAGTGCCCTCAAAGGCTTGAATATCATGGAAGTTTGCAATAAGTCTAGACTCGACACTTTTTCATAAGCGTTTCTGTACAACAGGAGATGATTATTTTGGAGAGACTACTTTGAGACCTTTTAGCATGTAGTAATTGTCATCCTTATGAAAACTCATGTATAATTCCAGGAAATCCATGGTTATGGGGCCTAATGTGCTTAGTCATTCAACGCCTAAAACAAAATCATGGCCACCCATTTCAATCGAAAACATGTGATTTTTTAAGGAATACTCACCCATTTGAAGTTTCACATATTCACATCGTCCACCACATTTCATAGATCCCCCATTAGCAATCATAACATGAAATTTGTAAACAAAATGAATATTGCAATGTGTTTCTTAGGAAACACGACGATGCATAAAATTATGGGTGATGTCATTATTGATTAAGACAGTGCCATTATGTTGCTTGATATAACCAACCAACTTTAATGTCTTAGGAAAAGAAAGATCGGCTAAAGCATGCAGGGATATTTGAGATTTTTTACTAGGTTGGTTTGGAAGAGAACGTCCTCAATGGTAAGGGGGACTTCCTCATTATTTCTTCCATCAACTTCATCATTATAAATCTCCTTAGAAATTTCCACAAAATATTTATGTTCCTTACATTTAAGCTCTGGAGAATATTTTTCATTACAATTTTAGCATAGACCCTTGAGTTGACATTTCACCATTCTCACCTATGTCAACTTATGGACCTTGAGGGGTGGAATAGGATGCTAAGGAGCCACTATATTTGGGTGGGGATGTGTGTTGAAAAGTCAACAAGAAACATGTGTCTAATTTAGTTTTCCCTTAATTAAATTAGACAATAAATATTAATCTATTATCTCATTCATAACTGAGTGATTTGGAATTGTAACAGAATTGTAAGTGTAGTTAAGTGAGTTAAGCTTAGTTGTATTAGTGC
>JASDQU010316823.1:0-12203 GCA_032191745.1 Picea mariana | reverse complement strand
AGTATTTATAGATCTCCTTCAACTTGCTTTTGTCCACATACTAACCCACTTTGGGTTATCCACCAAATTAATTTTAAAATAATTCAAAAATATTCTAGATAAATCACTTTATAATTAATTTTGGCCATTTAAAACAATTGACTTAACCATAAATGGTCAAAAAAATAAATTCCTAGTGAGAATCTAAATATAACCCACTTAACTAACTTCCTAAATAAAATAAAAGGTGGTAAATCCACCATCAAACTCATTAATGGCCTAGGAAGACCCAAAAATCCTCCCCATAGATCAAGGGATCCTCTCCCAAGATGTCGCCCAAGGGGCTAAAAGCCATCGATCCACTCAAAATTAAATGTGAAGTAGTGTAGTGAGCCTCCCAAGGCTAGCGCATGAGTTTGACTAGTCACCAAGGTCATCAAGAGGTGCAACGTCCCCCCTCTAAGTGGACAAAGTCATCACCAAGTCAAATCGTCCCCCATAAATGTGCAAGTGCCAAACCCCAATGGAAATAAATCCTCCAAAGATGTGGGAAGAAGCCTCCAAAGGCTCCATCATCAAGAAAAGGGGCATGAAACCATCACCCAAGGCCTCCAAAGGCTCAACGCTCACCCAAGTAATCCAACGCTCATCATCCAATGGCCAAAGAGGGGTGACGTCACCCTCTTAAGGGGGTCGACCTCCTCAAGGAGTTACCCAAATCTYCTTAAAAGTGGGGYGAGTCACCTAAAAATTATGGTGGTGAGGCCTGTGAAAAATCTCGRGCATCTGACAAGTGCAAACGTGGAACCCAACCTAGGGTTAGCTAACCCTAGTAATGCCTTGGCAACAATAAATGATKATCTGGGGCCTGTATAATGGCTCAAAGGCTATAAAATGTAGTGACACATGGTAAAGGCCTGCAAAACAAGGMAAAACATGTATATCCACAAGAAAACAAGCCTAAAACCATWGAAAGATAATASCAWWGTAATATAAGAGCCATTAAGACTAGTGCATCACACTCCTCTATTTTAAAAATATTATACCTCTTCCAAATTCAAACTATGGGAGGGTCATCAGSGGYTCCAGTAGGCTAAGTTACCCCAAGGTAGAGAAGTTGGTTCCCGGGAAATGGATTTTCAAGGCCACAAAGTGAATAAGGGGTGATCATGGGTTAACTTCAAGGTGTTGGAAGTTCAACATACAAGGGTCCGTAGTATCTCGCTCATGGGTGCCTATGATTGAGGTGAACGACAACCACTGGTTCTTGTTATCCGCGAGTCTTCAAGCCCTTAATTGCCTTTTACCACATCATCACATGAGAGATAACCCAGAGAATATGTAATGCTCTGGCAATATTCCCATGAGTGATGGCCTTTATTGCTCTTTTCATTTCTTTCTTTTGATTTTTTCTTTCTTTTGCTTTTGTTCCCCTCATGTTGAAAAACATGTGCTTAACTTGCTTCAAAACACCCCAGGGAATATGTAGTGCCCTGGTGATGCATCCACAAATGCTGAGGACTGTGGGCGATCCTCTAAGTAGGTAACCATGGCAGGCTTTTGCTAGCCACCCCCTGGGCCTTCAGCCCCTTCTTCCCATAGAGTGAGGAACGATCCCTTCTTGGGTCGAATCATCCAACTAACTTGAAGGAGAGGGATATGTAAGAGGGATATGAAAATGAAAACTGGTAAGTATGGTGATGACCAATCCAAAACAAGTCCTAGTATGTACCCCTTTTCCCAAAGGGTTCCCCAATTGTCTTAAGAAACCAAGACAACCACCAAGGTATGACTAGGGAAGAAGTATAACAAAAGAGCTAACGTCTCATGATCAAGAGGAGAGAGTTGTACTAGTCATAAATGCCTCAAATATTAAACTGGCACTTACCATGGTCAAAGGCTTACCATCTTGTAACATGTCTCACGAAGATGTCCTGCAAGCCTATCCAGTATCACAGTGCCATCCACTACTACCTCTGAAAGGTTATCCACCAAATGGGGGATAACAATAACCATATGTTAATTTTTTTAGACTTGGAAAGCTATATAGTTCTATATAAAAAACAAAATCAATTTCACAGCTTTAAAACTTTATATATACAGTATATGAAGTAAAATATTAAAAGGTGGTTTCTGCAAGAAAGAAGACAATCACCAAAATGATTAGCAATGAAAAATTACATGCCAATCTGTTAAGTTTTTACTGTTGTTATTAGGTTATTTCCAAATTTCATGAGCATTCAATGTATTTCCAAAACAACAGTATAAAGAGGATCACTGAAAGAAACACAATCACAAGGTACACAACATTTTATCCTAGGAAACCCTCATGGGGGAGAAAACCCAGCAAAACTTCCTCAATAATAGATTGCCAATACAATGCCAAGACTAAGACCAAAATACCAAAGACAGACCAAGACCAAGCATGTGCCTCTCTTATCCTTCGTCAGACTCCTTCCTGCAACTGCAACTGCCTTCAAGATATGCGCACTAGATGAGTGAGTGAGTGTGTGTAAATGAGACACCAACCTCACATATAAATACAAGTGTGAGATGGCGCTAGGGTTGTGTCTCTTCACTTGGTTGAGCCGACTTCTCCTAGAAGTGGCTAAAACCACTTTATAATTACTAGGGGCCTACTTTACAAATACCACTATACAAATACAGTTTGACTAATCCACAAAAGGGGATTTGATCTTATACAAGACCTGACTTGATCAATCCGCAAAAGGGGATTTGATCTATAAAATAATAACTCAAATATAATTAGAATATTTTTCGAAGTTACAATATTTCAATACTCCCCCTTAACGAGAAGGGTATTCTACTAACATGACTCAATACAACATCATCAAGAGAAGGAGAGGGCAACATCATCATCGACATCTAGAACACTGACTGGCACATCTATAAATCATCAGAAGTTTTTCTCATCATCAATATCATCATCATTTACAACATGGAGTTGGAGTAACATCATCATCATCATCAACATGAAGTTGAAACATCAACATCAATAGCACGAAGTTGGAACAATAACATCATCAACAACACGAAGCTGGAACAACAACATCATCAACATGTGGCACATAATGAGGTAGGTGCATCAACAAAAGCATTTGTGGTACTCTGACAGACTGTACTTACTGGACCTTCGGGATATGCCTAGGAATCATAAGATTCCCTGGGATATAAAATCCTAACAAGCTAACACGTGGTACTTTGACAGATCGTCCTTACCGGACCTTCGGGATCTGCCCAGGAATCATAAGATTCCAATCCTAACGGAGCTACAACTACTGACCACAGCTAGCATATACATGCACAGGTACTCTGACACACCGTCCTTACCGAACCTTCAAAATCTGCCCAGGGATGATCAATCCCCTAGGATATAAAATCCTAACGGAGCTACCTGTTGTTGGTCAGGATACCATAGTATCATCAGTATCACTCCCCCTTTCGAGGGAGGTCCTTTCGGACAATACCAAGCTTGTCTCAAAAGTACTCAAACTTCACACGAGACAGAGGCTTAGTCAACACATCTGCAACCTGCTCATATGTGCCAACATATTGGATCTTTACAACTTCCCTCTGCACCATATCACGAATATAATGGTATCATATCTCTATGTGCTTCGACTTACCATGGAACACTGGGTTCTCCGTCATCTTTATACAGCTCTGGTTATCACATAGAATCACAGTGGCTTCCATCTCCAGATCGAATAGACCTGTCAACAACTTCCGAAGCCATATGGCTTCACAACTAGCAGAACATGTTCCAATGTACTCCGCTTTTGTCGTGCTGAGAGCAATACTGGATTGCTTCCTACTTTTCCATGAAGTCATAGCTGACCCCAAACTGAAACAACATCTTGAAGTGCT
Source organism: Picea mariana (assembly GCA_032191745.1). NCBI lineage: Eukaryota > Viridiplantae > Streptophyta > Pinopsida > Pinales > Pinaceae > Picea > Picea mariana. Next base: position 8,336 of record JASDQU010316823.1, on the reverse strand, counting down.
CTTTCTATCTGAAGCACTTCCAGCCCAATCTGAATCAACATAACCATACAGTTTGAAGTCATGATCTCCAATATAACAGAGACCATAATCCAACGTACCCTTACGGTATCTCATCACATGCTTTGCAGCTACAAGGTGAACATGTTTGGGCTCCACTAGATACTAACTCAAGGTGTTGACAGCAAAGCATATATCTGGCCTGGTATTCGTCAGATACATCAACAAACCAATAATCTGTCTATATAGAATAACATCAACCAACTCTGACGACGTATCAACCAGGAGCTTCAAATTCGTTTCCATGGGTGTGGTCATGGCTTTACATTCCAACATGTCAAATCTCTTCAGTATTTCAACTGCATACTTCCCTTGGTTAAGGAAGATCTGGCTTTGCCAAACTTCAAGACCTAAGAAATAATGCATCAGGCCTAGGTCTTTCATCTCAAATTCTGCAGCGAGCTTCTTCTTGCAATTTATGATGAGTTTTTCTTCTTCTGTCAAGAATAAATCATCCACATATAGTAGCAATATAACTGCCTCATCATTCATAACCTTGAAGTAAAGGTTAGGATCAACTTTACTCTTGGTAAAGCCCAAGCTTGTCAGGAAATTATCAATTCTTCCATACCAAGCTCTAGGAGCTTGCTTCAACCCGTACAAAGCTATCTTCAACCTGCAAACATGAGCCTTTCTATTTTTAACTTCAAACCCTTGTGGTTGTTCTATATACACTTCTTCTTCAATAACACCATTTAAGAAAGTTGTTTTCACATCCATCTGGTGCAACTTCCACTTCATTTTGGCTGCAAGAGTTATGATAGTTTTGATAGAAGTGTATCTGGCTACAGGAGCAAATGTTTATTCATAGTCAATACCTTCCTTTTGAGAAAATCCACGAACCACAAATCTTGCCTTATGTTTTTCAATACTTTCGTCTGCTGCATGTTTTATTTTGTATATCCACTTGGAAGATACCACATCTTTGTTCTTTGGTTTGGGAACTACTTCCCATACATCATTCTTCATAATGGACTTGTATTCTTCTGTCATGGCGTCCATCCATTCTTTCTTCTGAGCGACTTCTTCAAAGCAAGTAGGTTCCTTTTCTACTAGATCACACATCAAGGCCATATAGCTGGAGAATGGCTTAGGCTTCTTGCTTTGTCTCATGGTTCCTTATGGGGCACCATACTTCTCTGCATCTTGAATAAGTTCTTTCTCCCAAGATGGATTTCTCTTGTGAGAGATTGTCATACGGGGAGGTTCTTGAGATTCTATCATATCGTGATCTTCTGGAATATCATCATCAGGGGTAATTGCAACTTCCTTTATGGGTTTTGTAACTCCGGGAGCTACAGGTTTTTCTTCATATACTTCTTCAAGTTGTCATTTTCTTGATCTCTTGAGTGTTGCATCTTCATCAAAAGTTACATCTCTGTTGATCTCAATATGATGGTATTCTGGTATGTAGATTCTGAAGGCCTTAGAGACATCACAGTACCCAACAAATATTCCCTTCTTTCCTAAAGGATCCAACTTAGTTCTCTTTTCTTTTGGAATGTGTACAAATAATGGACAACCAAATATTTTGTGATGGCTTACTTCTGGCTTCTTTCCTGTGAACATTTCTTCAGGGGTTTTGAATCCAATTGCACTATGGGATAATCTGTTTTGGACATATACTGTTGTTCTTGCTGCTTCAACCCATAAGTGCATTGGAAGATCTTGATCATGAATCATAGTCTTTATTCCTTCCATAATTGTTCTATTCTTTCTTTCTGCCACACCATTTTGTTGAGGATTATAGGGAGTGGTGAGCTCCCTCTTAATCCCGACATTTCTACAAAAGCTTCCAAATTCATTTGAAGTGTACTCTCCTCCATTGTCTGACCTGAATATCTTGATTTTCCTTTCGGAGAGGTTTTCTACCAAGGCTTTGAATTCTTTGAACTTTCCAAGTACTTCATCTTTTGACTTCAAGAAATAAACCCAAATCTTACGAGAGTAATCATCAATAAAAGATACATAGTATACATACCCTCTTAGAGAGGTTGATGGCATTGGACTGCATACATTTGAGTGGACAAGTTCCAGAATTCCTTCCTCTTTACTGTCGCTCTTTGGAAAAGGATTTTTTATGTTCTTTCCTTGTGCACATCCCTTGCATACACCTTCATGATCAACCTTTAGTTCTGGTAAACCTGTAACTACCTTGCTTACATATGGTAAGGCTTTGTAGTTGATGTGAGCTAGTCTTTTATGCCAAAGTTCACAAGGAATTTCAGTAGAGTGAGTCAAAGCTACATCTGAGTGACCCTTTAAATTGTACAAACCACCTTCTTCTATTCCAATAATAACTGCATCTTCTATAGTTTTTCCTTTAGACCACATAAGAACTTCACCATCTATGAATGCAACCCTGAAACCTTTCTTATCTAGGGATGAAATAGAAAGTAAGTTCTTTTTCAAACATGGTACATAGAGTACATCCTTCATTCTCATCGGAGTTCCTGAATCAAGTTTGTAGGTGGCTTCTCCCATTCCTTTGATTGGGTATTGATAATCATCTCCCAGTGAAACTTTCTGGGGGGGTCCATCTCTATAAGTCTGGAGAGATTGTTCTTCTGACCTATCATGTGCTTAGAGGCACCACTATCTATGAACCAAGTATCCTCTCTAGGTGTCACAGATCCTGAGAGAGTGGAAAACAAAACATATTCTTCAATCTCTTCTTTAGCTAACTTGTTGGATGGCTCATCATCTTCAGCTGCATGGGCATGATGTATTTTGTTATTTCTCTTCTTTTATTCTTCCCTTTCGGCAGGACAATTCTTAGCAATGTGTCCCATCTTATCATAATGATAACACTGGTAGGAGGAGAAATCTTTTTGCCTTCTTTGACCTTTATGAAATTTCTAGAATCTCTTCGAAGAGTGAGACTCTTTATGAAAGTGAGTCTCCTTTTGAAAATGAGACTTTCCCTTTCCACCCTTGGCATGAGCAGTTAGGGTTCGATCTCCATCTCTTAATAGGAAGGCTTCTCGGTTGACCACTCTTGCTTCTTCTTGAACACATTCTTCCCATAAACTGTCAAATTGGAGTTTCTCTTTTCTTGCACAAATAGTTTGGATGAAGGCATCTCAAGGTCTTGTGAGACCATTAAGAGTTGTCATTCCGAGTTCATCTTCATCTAAGTTGTCTCCAATTGCCTCTAACTGTTCCTTGAATTGAGAAACCGTAGAGAAATAGTCTTGAACTATTTCTCCTTTTTGCATCTTTGTATTCTTGAGTTGGGTTCTCAAGTTCATCTCCTGGATGATGTTCCTTCCTTCATACATTTTGGTTAGGGAATCAAACATATCTTTTGGAGTATTCTTAGAAGACACTTGAGGGATCAAGTGGTCTTTAATGGAATCTGCAATTATTCTTTTAGCCTTAATCATATCCTTCTTGTACTTCTCTTTGGCTGCATTTTCTTCGGGCTCTGGTACATTTTCNTGACCACTCTTGCTTCTTCTTGAACACATTCTTCCCATAAACTGTCAAATTGGAGTTTCTCTTTTCTTGCACAAATAGTTTGGATGAAGGCATCTCAAGGTCTTGTGAGACCATTAAGAGTTGTCATTCTGAGTTCATCTTCATCTAAGTTGTCTCCAATTGCCTCTAACTGTTCCTTGAATTGAGAAACCCTAGAGAAATAGTCTTGAACTATTTCTCCTTTTTGCATCTTTGTATTCTTGAGTTGGGTTCTCAAGTTCATCTCCTGGATGATGTTCCTTCCTTCATACATTCTGGTTAGGGCATCAAACATATCTTTTGGAGTATTCTTAGAAGACACTTGAGGGATCAAGTGGTCTTTAATGGAATCTGCAATTATTCTTTTAGCCTTAATCATATCCTTCTTGTACTTCTCTTTCGCTGCATTTTCTTCGGGCTCTGGTACATTTTCTTTTATGAATTTTGCAAGGTCATTCTCTTCAAGAATGAGTCCAATTTTGTACTTCCAGGCACGAAAATGTTCGACACCTTCTAACTTGTCAACAAGCTTGGTGCTTGCAAACATCTTGACCTGGAGCTAAGAAAATGACTAGAAAATGAAAGTACTCAGAAAATGAAATTGAACTTACCAGGAAATGCGTTGAGCTAAGGCGAGTTTGTTGGGGCATACTGTTTCAGAAAATTCCAAGTTTTACCCCTTAAAACTTGACCTGCGCAATTCTGGATTGGGACTTCTGGTACTGGTTCTGGTTTCCTGGTTTCCTGGTTTTCTAGTACCAATCAAAACTAGGGTTTGACTTTTCGGAGAATCTAGCCATTGAAAAAATTCACTCAAGCTGCCAAAAGATGTGCTAGGGCAAGGCGCACTTCCCAAGGTGGTCTTTGGTCAAAAATTCCTCTTCAGTAAGAAGCCCTAATTTTCTTGTACGACAATAAAAAGGTCAAGATACCAAGTGAAAGATGCTCTATTCAGTGAAGCTTTGATACCATGTTAAGTTTTTATTGTTGTTATTAGGCTATTTCCAAATTTCATGAGCATTCAATGCATTTCCAAAAACAACAGTATAAAGAGGATCATTGAAAGAAACACAATCACAAGGTATGCAACATTTTATCCTGGGAAACCCTCATGGGGGAGAAAACCCAGCAAAACTTCCTCGACAATAGATTGCCAATACAATGCCAAGACTAAGACCAAAACACCAAAGACAGACCAAGACCAAGCATGCGCCTCTATTCTCCTTCGTCAGACTTCTTCCTGCAACTGCAACTGCCTTCAAGATATGCGCACTAGATGAGTGAGTGAGTGTGCGTAAATGAGACACCAACCTCACATATAAATACAAGTGTGAGATGGAGCTAGGGTTGTGTCCCTTCACTTGGTTGAGCCAACTTCTCCTAGAAGTGGCTAAAACCACTTTATAATTACTAAGGGCCGACTTTACAAATAGCACTATACAAATACAGTTTGACTAATCCACAAAAGGGGATTTGATCTTATACAAGACCCAACTTGATCAATCTACAAAAGGGGATTTGATCTATAAAATAATAACTCAAATATAATTAGAATATTCTTCGAAGTTACAATATTTCAACAAGATGTTACTCACTATAGAGATGAAGTCAACAATGTAAGGAACTATCTTGGTAATGTTGAAAAGGGACATATTATCGCGGGATTTGTACTTATGCCAAAGCCCCAACAAAAGTCTCCAAATCCGTGTAACTACAAGATAACCCACCACTGTCACCTTAGTAGGAAATCCCCACGTTTTAGGGATGGATGAGGTCTAGACCAAGGGAGGTGTCCCCAGTAACCTCAAGGGATCAGATAGCAAGGATATGGCCAAGCTTAGAGCACCCTCTCACTGGTTACCTAAGTCAAAGGGTCTATGTCTGTGAAATTGAGGCAAAAGAAGAGTTTGTGTACCTGCTTGGAACAAGAACAATATAGCATATATATATATAACAATTTCCAAGTACCAATATGATAAAATACCTCAATAGACAATAGACAACATAGATATACGATGGCTGAAGTAAAAATTTCAGCAAGATGATGGTTGATAACAGCCAATAGTATTTTGTAACAGCCACAAGAAATTCAACTCGGAATTACAAGAGAATACAGTGAAAACTTAGCATTTATCAAGTAGATCATTTAGCACTTATCCCAAGAAATTTATGAGTATGTTAGCTAGTAATTAGAGTGAATTATGCAGCAAATTACAGCAGTGAGGATGGCTATAGCAAAGATTTGCAACAGCAGCAAAATAATTAGTAAATTAAGCTAAGCTAGGGTTAGAAAAGGTTAGAAAACTCCTTAATGCGTAAAGTTTGAGAGTTGGTTTGATCAAATCCTTCACAAGAGAGAGAGAGCAAGTAAACCGGTGCCTTTTGGGGCTATGGAGTCATTTACAACAGCAATATAACTTGGAGAAATAATGATGATAATAATGTCCTAAGGATGATGAGATGAAGTTTGAGGTGCTAGCACCTTAGGGCCTCAAGCTTCAAGTCTCAAAAGACGAATTTTGCTAGAGAACAAGGTCTTTTGGGCTCTAGAGAATTCTTCTTCTTCCTTAGACTCTTGAAATATATAGCAACAAGTTTCTAGAACAAGACTCCTAAAGTGCTAGCACTTTAGGGCTTTAGGAGCCTACTCTAGACAAGATTTTCTTAACAAATCAATGGATGAAATTTACTRGAGAGAGGAAGAAACACYTTATGTTCCTCTCCTACGGTTTACACAAGTAATATAGCTTCAATATGAACAAGTAAAACATACCATAAGCATTCAACACATGAAAGAAATTGCATATTTTACTTATTTCACCAAGCATAAACCAAGCACAAACCCTAGTTGCAGAAATTCCACCAAGAAATGAGCCAAGAAGCATCCACAAATAGTCCTCCAAGCCTAGCATATAAGTAAATGAGACCAAATATGCCAAAGAGGGTGAAAATTTYAGATCAAGTCCTCTTGTGAGAGGAAAGTTATGATGAAAAATGAAAATGGCAAGGCCTCTATTTATATGAGGCCTTGCAACCATATTTGCCCACTTTAAAAGTCAACTTTAAAATATAAAGAGGGCCAACCTCATAAAATTTTCCCTTTCAATTACATAAAATAACCCTAAAACAAGGGTGACATCATCCCTTCTAAGGTGACATTATGCTCCATAAAGGTGACATTAAGGTAGAAGTGTGCAACACTAGGCCTCCAAAGGCCATCCATCATGCCACATGTGCCAAAACATCACCTCCTAACCCTCCTCCATCAAACCCTAGTCTCCTCCATGACGTCATGAGCTAGGTGGTTGACGTCCAAGCCTCCAGAGGCTAACGTCCAGGTGGAAAGAGGTGAGAGTTTGTCTCTTAGCCATGCCAGAGTGCCCCCAAGTGCAACGACCTCCTCCTTCAAGGTACAAATGATCATCACAAGGTTGCCACAGACGTGGAGTCTAGCACCCATCCTTGGGCTCCAAAGCCCTCATGAAAGTCCGAACACAGTCATCTCCTCATGAATACCTATCCACCGGGAAAGGTCCTGCAAAGACAAATAGATGCGCCCTCCAAGGGTCCATAAGTCACAAGAATCATGCCAAGTAAGCCACATCTAATAATGGAACCACCCAAACATGTGCATCAAACCCCCCTTTTCAAACTAAACAAATGCTCAAAGACCTTATACAATTTGTCAAATTTAGGTGTGGGCACTGTTGAGAAAATCGCCTAAAAATCGCCAAAATCGCTGAAAAAATNTGTGTGACGGGAATGGACGATGGCTCTTCATAAATCCCCTCAGTGGCAACTCAAAACCTATGGACACAAGCTTGCTAGAGCATCCTGTCATTCCCCCCAGACATGGTCAAGTGGACAAGCATAAGATCCAAGCACCTGTTAGAAACAAATGAATCAAATGCACATATTCAAAAGTTTTTGAGGATCAGAGTGACACATACCATGATACCCAGACTCATTACCTCATGGAGCAAGAACCATCTCTGATGCAGGACCAAGCCAAAGGTGATGGATGTTGCTGCTGTTAACAAAGTGGAGGCGCTAAAAGGGAGAAAAGATGGGCCCTCCAGGGCCATGCTCAAGCTGATCTGGCTCCCGGTACTCCATGTCTAGGACCTGTGGGCCTTGAGAAATAATCTCCTAGTTATCCATAAAAGTGGGGGATAACATCTGGCTCCAACTCGGGGACATGTGCTCACCGTAGAGCGCATGGGAACCTCAACATCTCTGGCATAACCTGCAACCTGCTTGATCTAAATAGCAAACATCAGTAACCATTTGGGGTGGTGATACCACCCCAACATATATATATATATATATATATATATATATATATATATATATATATATAGTAATCACTGTTGAGAAAATTGCCTAAAATCGCCAAAATTGTGATTTTTTCAAGAAAACGATTTTTTTCAAAAAAATCACTGAAAAAATTGGCCAATTTTTTGGTATTTTTTAGGAAAAAATCGTCAAAAACACGTGGGTCGATGGCAAAAAATCGACTGTCTAAAAAAATTTAGAAAACGGGGGGGGGGGAATGATGTGTTTTGGTGTGCAGATAAGGGTATTTTTGCCTTACTAGTGCTATTTAAAAAGGTCCCCACCCCCTCCATTTCACCCACCCTAGTAATTAATGGTAATGTTAAATTCTTAAAAGTGACATTCTCCTTTATCTTTCATTTCCATCCTTTTACTTAAATTTTTAACATTACCATTAATTGTTTCAGGATGTTTGAGAGTGGTTCCAACCTCATTGGACTTCATATGGAGAAAGTAGAATTTTAGGTCCCATTCAAAATTCAGCA
>JASDQU010316822.1:0-10629 GCA_032191745.1 Picea mariana | reverse complement strand
ACAGACCCATTATGATTATGTTCAATCCTTGAATAGGTCTATATCACTCACAGAGGAAAATAATTCATTTTGTAAGGTTTGTGTTAGGGTGCAAGGCCCTATGCCTACACTATAAGTTCTAAATATATGAATGTTTAGGGTTTAAATCCCTAGTTTTCATCCCCAAACAATGGCTTAGGATAGGAGACATGTCTTTATTGTGCTCAATCCTTGAAGTTAGGCCCATACCCCTACTGCAAGATAAACATTCCTTCAATAAGGCTAGTAAAGTGGACCAAGGCCCTGCAAATGGCCTATGGGCCTAGAAAACACTGGTTATGCTATAAATTCCTATTTTTTATCATTAAAAGGGGGTTTGAATTAAATAATCCATCTATCCCCTATCTAATCCTTGGAATCAAGACAATATTTTTCTTGTAGGGCAATGATTCCTTTCGAAGACTGATATTGATGTTGAAGGCATGTGCATAGCCTATGAGTTCAAGATCACTATGATATGAAAATAAGTAACATGTGCATTTTGAAAATATGTCACATTGGTGGTTGTAGATCCAAGCCGTCTAATCTTGTAGAAAACTTCCTTTTTGTTGTTAGAATCTAGTGATATAGAAAGTGGGCGTTCTCATTGATTTATAACTCTCATCAAATATTGAATGATATGGATTTATTCAAAACCAAACAAAACCTTTAAGAACTTTGTTCCACCATACATGGATCTTAAATCATAGTAAAATTTTGCCATACTTATAATGTTTACATAAATCTTAACACATTTATGATTTAAAAAACATTGATTTGATATAAAATAAACTTGTTTGAATAAACACTCATTATTGACATTAAAATGTAAACCTACTAAATGGCCTATGGGCCTAGAAAACATTGGCTATGCTATAAATTTCTATTTTTTATTATTAAAAGGGTGTTTGAGTTAAAGAACCCATCCATCCCGGTTATATAAGTAAATCATCAATTGTCAAGATGCTCTGCAACTAGGTCTAGGGTTTAGGGGTTTTAGCCGCTTTGCCACAACTCTAGCCCTGCTGGGGCTCATGTCTCTGAAGGAAGGAGGGCCGAACGATGCCTCCTACAGCCAGGCCACCGCGAATGGAAGCTCTAGAGAAGGTTTGAAATGACCGACCTTTGATCCCCCACCAGATCTGTGCTCAAAATTTTTGATGGAAGGAACCTTCAAGGATCAAGAGATGGATATTGATCCAAAGAACGCGGCCATACCTGCTATAGCATCAAATCCATGGATACTAGGCAAATGCATTCCACAAGCACCACAGGCCCCAAAATACATCATTAGCTCACCACGTATAGAAGAACAAAAGCAATATATGAGAGACTACACCCTAGTAGGAAAATTCCTAAGGCTTTGGCCTTCAGAGCATGATCTGATCAAATGGATACAATACTGGTGGAAGCCAAAAGGACACTATGAACGACAACTGGGTTCCAAGGGTTTCTTCACAATCATATTGCACAACCTCAAGGATCGCAATCACATTTTTGATGGAGGGCCTTATTTCTATAACGCAGCAAGATTCTTCTTAAGATTTTGGACTGAGAAGTTCATCCCTAAAAAGGAAGATTTTGCCCATGCACTAGTATCGATCAGACTGTATTCTCTCCCCCAAGAATTCTAGCTGGAAGAGGTCTTGGATGGTATAGGCAATACCATTGAAATATATGTTAAGATTTCAGAAGCCACCAAGCAAAGGCGATATACCTCTTATGCGTGCATCTGTGTTTACCTGAACATAGCCAAGCCGCTGTCGGGATCAATAATTCTTGAATACCATGATGAGGACTGGACCCAAACCACCGACTACGAACACATTCCGTTTAGATGCAGGAAATGCCATGAACACGACCATCTTTTCAGAGAGTGCCCCCTCAATGCTGCTCACAAAGAAGGGAACCCAGAAGGCGGCAAAGACAAGGACGACTTTGCCCAACTAGTGGGAAAAAGAAGACAAGGAGGACGAAAGCAGCCAGCCCAAGTAAGTAAGGATCCCTCCACTAGTAATAAATATGCAATATTACAAGATCAACCAGAGAATCCCTCAACCCTCATAAATCCCAATGGAATCCATGCAGATAATCCTCCCCAATCTATGAGCCATGGGGAAGAACGACCATCACAAGGGAAGGAATCAGATCACCCCTCCCCAGATGTGGTTGTGGACCAGCAAGATTTTATGGAGATAGAGGATGGTGACACTGAAATGGAGCTAGAAGAGAAAGAACTAGCTGGGGTAGATCTGGAGCACCTCGAACATGCCTACAGGCATCAAAAACTATCAATTACGGAATCAATTATGGAAGGTGCACAAGGTCTTTCTTAATTCCTCCGCTGGATCCACAGCTCGATCTAGCAAGGGCCTGGGAATACAGGGAAGTCAATCAAAGAATCAGAGAAAAACTCAGAAAGATAAAAAGAAAAGAGGAAGGAAGTCTACCAACAAGATTATACAAGAAATAGGCCACTTCATGGTAAATTCAAGGAAAATCCACTTCATCTCAGACAACTTTCCTCCTCTCCCCACCCCCCCATCATCATGAAGATTATCTCCTGGAATATCAGAGGCCTTAATGGACTAGCAAGTAAAAAATGCTACGAGATCTGATCTTTGCGGAAAAACCAGACATAGTATTACTACAGGAAACAAAGTGCACAACCGAAGACATTGATAGGCTACTCCCCTACTGTTGGAAGCAAGGGGATTCAATTTCAACTGCAGCCATAGGCATAGTTGGAGGACTGGCTATCCTCTGGAACACCAACTCATTGCTGATGGAGAATTTTATCACTACCAAGTGGTCCATCACTGCAGATTATAGGCTTATTGGTTCTAACAAGCTTGGACACCTGACCAATGTCTACGGCCCGGCCAACCCAAGGGATAAGCAAGCCTTTCTCAGGAACTTGGAATACCTATCCAATCTAACCAGGCATAACAGATGGATTGTTGGGAGAAATTATGATCTCATTCGCAGTCTGGAGGAAAAAAAAGGGGGATCAAGATGCCTGGATCAGGATTCCAATGACTTCAACAGCCTCATAGACAACCTCAACCTCATGGACCTGGAAGCCATCAATGGAAATTATACCTGGACAAATAGAAGAACCGGATCACATCAAATCGCCTGCAAACTAGATCACTTCCTCATCTCTGATTCCATTATGCTAGAAGGAATAGCTTTGGAAGCTAGTATTCTGAATATCCCTGGCTTGGACCACTGGCCCATCCAACTAAGGTTGGATGTGCCAGCCACTCCAGGAAAAAAACCCTTCAGGTTTGAACAATTTTGGCTCAACCATCTAGATTTTCAAGCAAAGATTCAGGATTGGTGGAGGGAGGAAGAGGTCCCCTGTGGCTCCAAGATGTACATATTCTAGCAAAAGCTAAAGAACCTCAAACAAATTCTCAAACTCTGGAATAAGCAAACCTTTGGCAATATATTCGACTCCCAAAAGCAGCTGTCAGAACAAATGGGGGCGATTCAAAATCAGATCTGGTTGCAAGGGTTAACGGATGAGCTTAAAGCCCAGGAAGCAAAAGTAAATCAACAGATGGAGGCCAGAAAAGGACAAGAAGAGATTTTATGGAAACAGAAATCACGCATCCAATGGCTCAAGGAGGGGGACCGAAATACCAAATTCTTTCATAGAACCATCATTCAACGACATCATACCAATAGAATTACGCACTTAATCTCCACCAATGGTGAGCCCATTCATTCCCATGAAGACCTGGAGATGACAATGATAGACTATTACAAAGATCTCCTCACGGAACCATTCCTGGACAGATATGAAGCCATAGCTAAGGTCATGCAGCATGTGCCCTCCCTCGTCACCCCGGAGCAAAACTCAGCTCTGCTTTGGCCTATTAAAATTGAGGAGGTGGATCAAGTGATTCAAGACACCCCAAAATGCAAGGCACCTAGCCCCGATGGCTTCACAAGTGATTTTTTCCACCATTGCTAACCGATGATTAGGGTAGAGGTATGGGAAATTATTGAAGAATCCCGATCCACAGGACAAGTCCTTCAGGCTCTCAATGCGACTTTCCTCACCCCCATCCCCAAAGAGGGGTAGGACCACCATCCTAAGCAGTTCAGACCCATAGCTCTTTGCAACGTCATCTATAAACTTCTAACAAAAGTGATCGCTCGAAGACTCAAGCCCATCCTACCAACAATCATCTCTCCAGAGCAATCGGGCTATGTTGAGGGCAGACAAATCTTGGACAACGTCATCCTAGCTCATGAAGTGATCCACTCTTTGCAGAAGACCAGAACGCTAGGTATGCTCCTTAAACTAGACCTCTCTAAATCCTTCGATAAGATAAGTTGGGACTACATGCGGGAAATGCTCCTTGCCTTTGGCTTTGATAAAATCTGGGTGACTTGTATTTTGAATCTAACCTCCTCAGCAATTTTCTCCATCCATATCAATGGTGTCCCTTCTCGCCCCTTTTCCCCTTCTAGAGGAATTAGACAGGGAGACCCTCTCTCCCTGTTCCTCTTCATCATTATGGCCGAAGGTCTTAGCCGCTCTATTCACGCAGCTGTTGCAAACAACTTACTGACAGACCTACCTCTGCATGGCATCTCCCCCCCTATCTCGCATAGCCAATTTGTGGACGACACGCTTTTGATGGGTACCCCAACTGCATGCAAAGAAAACTCCCTCCTCTCGATCCTCCAAACCTTCTCTGAAGCCTCAGGTTTGGACTGTAACAAAGATAAATCCCAAATCTTTTTCTTCAATACGCCCCCCCCCCGATTCAACGCCATGTCTCTGATATCTTAGGTTTCAACCGAAGCTCTCTTCCGTCCAAATACCTTGGCATCCCCCTGATTGATAATGCCATCAGGAACTCCTCTTGGGAACATCTCCTTTCCTCTTTTACCAAGAGGATTTCTTTCTGAACTGTCAGGGCTCTAAACCTTCCTAGTCGCCTCATTCTCCTCCGAGCAGTTCTTCAGGCTCTACCCATCTACACCTTCTCAGCGCTTGCTGCTCCAAAGTTTGTCCTCACAACCATTAAAATCTTACAAAGGAACTTCCTCTAGCAAGGCCTCAACACAGGGAAGAAAATAACGTTGATCAGCTGGGACAAACTATGTCAACCTAAAGCACAAGGAGGCCTTGGATTATGGGACCCCTTTATCATGAATAAAGTCCTAAGCGCCAAGATATGGTGGCGATGGCTTAAGAATCCCAAGGATCTCTGGGCAAGGCTCTGGAGAAAGAAATATGCACCAAATGTGGCGGAAAAGAACTTAATATGATGGAATGGAGACAACCCAGGGTCCTTAATCTGGGTAGCGGCTAAGGAGAATAGACAACTAGTCACCCAACATGCTTTTTGGGAAATTAGAAATGGGAAAACAACCCTCTTCTGGAAAGATTCCTGACAACAATGGCCAATTTTGGACCACGAGGATTGGGTTGAGCATATCAGCATCCAAGCTACACATGCGGGCCTGACAAAAAGTAGCTGATTATTGGCAAGATAATCCCCCAGAAGATACCTGGCGGTACTGGCACCTTAACAGGGAACGCATGAACCTGGAAGCGCACATGGATCTGAAACCTTGGTAGGATGAGATGTCCAAAAGGAAAATCCCCAAGCTCATGGGAGAGGATATCCTCCGATGGGGTTACTTGCCACGAGGCACCTACAACATATGAGAAGCCTATCACATCAAAACTCAATCAGACCCTGCACCTACAAGGGAAGTATGGAGAAAAATCTGGAATCTTAAACATTGGCCTAAAATCACCCTCTTCCTCTGGCTCGTCACCCATTCGAGCATTCTAACCTGGGATAACCTCTCAAAAAGAGGTTTTTTTGGGCCATCTATTTTTATGCTTTTTGGAGAGGCAGACGAAACCATGAATCACCTCCTCAATTCCTGCCCTTACACTGCTCAAATTTGGGATCAAAGTGCGCTTATTATGCGTACCTCGGATCGCGAAAGATACAACATCATTGATACAATTACGGACTGGAGGGACCAAGTGTTCCAATATCCCCTCCTAAATCATATATGGCAATTACTTCCCGGCTTCATTCTTTGGCAGGTTTGGAAGGAAAGAAACATGAGGCTTTTCAGGAATGTTTCCCTCTCGTGGCAACATTGCTGGAACCAATGTCACCTCAATATTCTGGAAACTCTCAACCTTAAGCTATGGACTGAAAAATACTTGATTAGCAACCCCTCTGAACTCCTGATCCTTCAGTACTGGAAGCCCTTCCCAACTCCTCATCCACTTTTCCCCTCTTCTTCTCCCCCCCCTCCCATCAGCCCCTCCTCTTGGTCCACCTCCCCAATCGACTTCATCAAACTCAACTTTGATGGAGCCTCTAAAGGCAATCCAGGAGCAGCGGGTTATGGAGTAGTTTTCCGCAACCACCATGGACACATCATTCTCATTAATGGAGGCTCGCTTGGTCATACTACGAACAATGCAGCGGAACTTTTGGGGCTCATTAGATGATTGCAATTAGCCATCAAGCACAACTTCACCAAGCTTCTTGTAGAGGGAGATTCTCAAATCATCATCAATCTCTTCAGTAGGATTTTAAATGGAGCAGACTCGGAAAGAATATGACCCAGTTGGAGACTCTCAAATGGGATAAAGACTATCAAGGATTTGTTGCAACCCAATCGGGCCATTATACCTGCTCATATTAGGAGAAAGGCGAATCAAGTTGCGGATGAAATGGCTAATCTGGGGACCAACTGGGACGGACCGGAACTCCTCTGCAAAACGTCCCTCAATCCTAATCACCCTATTTTTCAGCAATGTATCCGCAAAGCTGGGGAAGTGGACAAACCCCCAGATGGGGTGTTAGTGCAAGCCAAATGGTGCAAAGAGGGAGCGCAGGTAGGCCAATAGAGCAGGGCGCCATGTGATCAGCTTGTGCTAATGACCGCCGCCTCAACCCTGCATTAACTAGCCTTCACGTCGTTTGCAGCACCATTAATTTTGATGCGCCCGACCCCCATTATGAATTTCTCTATGGATTTTCTGTCTACATTCGCTCTTCTTCCTCTCTTGTGGACCGACTCCCACATTCCTCCACTGCCCTGGCCTGGTTTTGACTGGACTTTCATGGTGCTCACAGCCCCTGGCCATCTCTAGGCTCTTTGCATTTTCCTGGTGCACCTAGTCTTTTTCTTCCTTCAAAGTATGCCACGTCAAAGAGGATGGCCGCGAAGAGGCTCTCCATGGAATCCTCCTCGACCTCGAGCCTCTGTTTCTCCACCTAGTTCACCCTCCACGATTTCCTCGCTGCCTCTGCAGTCCGAGCTAGCACCTCTCACCTCCTCTACCTCGCCTGTCTCCTGGTTTGATTGCTTAGCCATTATTGAAATCTCGCTGGGCTCTTCTTTGCGTCACCATACCGTCCCATCGAACTCCAGAACCATCAATCCTTCCCATGCACCAGTAACTGGTTCCTCAAGGCCTCCAATGGGAGCGCCACCTCCTGTTCGAACTGCCAGAAACAACACGTACGCATCTACCGACTCCATCCTTGACTCGTAGCTAAAAGAGAATTTAACCATTCTTTATGGTCTGGTCTTCGAACTCCGTCAGGGAATGGAGGACCTCTAATTCCGACTGCAGATTATGGATGGAAGGATCTTGACCCTCCTTCAGATTTTAACTACCTTCCAAGATGTGTTCCCCTCCAACCCAGTAGGTGCGGCTTCAGCAGAGGAACGACATAAAGCGACGACAGAAATGCTAATACGCAGCGTGCAGCAAAGGTCGTTGGGGAGCAGGTCAAGCATGAGGATACTGAAGTGGCGACAACTACAGACCAGCATGTGCACAGTCCACTTGGAGATTCCTTGCTAGATGCCAACAGGGACGAGAGCAACGTGGACACTGACATGCATTTGGAAAGCAAAGGAACACCCGTTGAAGAGGAGCCCTGGTACGCGACCGTTCTTGCCACCTGGCCAGGTTACTTGCCAAGTGTATGACCCCACAGGGGTTCTTTTCTTTTTAATAGTTTCTTCTTTTAGCTGCAACTTAGTCAGCTTAGCTCTCTTCTACAAGACTGTTAGACTATCAAATGCTAAACCTACCCGGTTGGGTAAACTGGTTTCCCCTTTAGTGGGGCAGTTCAGTAACTACAGTATGGTTGCTATCAAGTTTTTGTACCTCTGGTTTGGTTTTTTAAAGGCCTTTTATATATAAAACCTCTTACTTACAAAAAAAAAAAAAAGAACCCATCCATCCCTTATCTAATCCTTGGAATTGAGACAATATCTTTCTTGTAGGACAAGGATTCCTTTCCAAGACTTATACTGATGTTGAAGGCATGTGCATTTTGAAAATATCTCACATTGGTGGTTGTAGATCCAAGCTATCTAATTTTGTAGAAAACTTCCATTTTATTGTTAGAATCAAATGATATAAAAAGTAGGCATTATCATTAATTTATAACTCTCATTAAATATTGCATGATGTGGA
Source organism: Picea mariana (assembly GCA_032191745.1). Taxonomy (NCBI): domain Eukaryota; kingdom Viridiplantae; phylum Streptophyta; class Pinopsida; order Pinales; family Pinaceae; genus Picea; species Picea mariana. Next base: position 2,117 of record JASDQU010316822.1, on the reverse strand, counting down.
TTTATTCAAAACCAAACAAAACCTTTAAAAACATTGTTCCACCCTTCATATTCATAGATCTTATATCACAGTAAAATTTTGTTTTTCCATACTTATAATGTTTACAAAAATCTTAACACATTTATGACTTAAAAAACATTGATTTGATATAAAATTAGCTTGTTTCAATAAACACTCATTATTGGCATTAGAATGTAAACCTACTAAAATATAAAGCACCCTCTAGTTTTTAAGAACCATGCACTTTTATAATCAAGGTTATTGGTTGCTGTATTATTTAACATAGAATCAACCAAATGCACTATTTGATATATTTAATATATTGAAGGGAGAGTATTTAATATATTGAAGGGAGAGTTTGATCAATAATTATTAAGCATGCCCCCTGATGTAAGGTCGTCTGTAATGGACTGTATTATTAAGAACCCTGCACTTTTATAATTACGGTTAATTGTTTGCTGTATTATTTAACACAGAATCAACCAAATGCACTATTTGATATATTTAATATATTGAAGGGAGAGTTTGATCAATAATTATTAAGCATGCCCCTGATGCAAGGTCGTTTGTAATGTAATGGACAGTATTATTAAGTTACTTGTAATGGAAGTATTATTGTAATGGACTGTATTATTAAGTTACTTGGTTATGTGAAGTTATCAGTTTTATTTTTGTGTTGTTTAAAATCAATAATTGTTAATATGTATGATATGATAGCATATAATCACAAATCATTTGAAAATAATAAACACTATTAATTTATGTTCAACATTTTTTCTTGTTTATTTTGTGAATTCAAATAAATAACTTCTTATTAATAATTTGGGCAATTAAAATTAAGCTTTAATCTATTTCAGCATATATATAAAATTACTTATTAATGCCCATAAAGATCATGCTAGCATTTTATATTCCATAGACAGTAAGGAAGTACAAGCAGGAAAACCAGTCAGTGCGCTGTATATGATAATGAGACGGGCAAGGGTGCTAGGGATACGGAGGAACATAGAGGCGTGTATATAAGATTTTGAGCTCTCAGCGTCACTGAGAACAATCTTGGCTTAGCTCTGCGCACAATGAAAATGAAAATCTCTAAACTCAAAATACAGTCATGGAATCTTCATATTCTTCAATATACTATCTGTCTGTGGGGTGGGACTCCAATAAGCGCTGGGTTGTGCCATCTGTGCAAACAACAATAGTGAAATAAATTTAGAAAATCAAATCAAATTAGTGGTTTACCTGTATTAATAATTTACTTGCAGGAAGATTCGGTGATGCAGTACTCGCCTTTGGGACAGCAGCCGCCATGGAGCAGCACTTTTTTTGTAGCCGAGACCACCTTCGAGCTGCACTTACGCTGCCAAGTCGGATTTTGAAGGCGCGCCGCAAACAGCACAGCATGCCCAGCTTTTCTGAACATATTCCCGGCTTTTGTGAGATCATCCTTTATATCAACGTATATCCGCCTCTTTAGGTCACCACGCTGTGGTGGAAGCTTCACTATTTTTTTCTCCTTCGCCATCTCGATCTGCGACTGCCGCATCTCGATCTGCCTCTGCCTCTGCATTCAGAAGCTCTTGCCTCAGGAGATGGTTTAAGGTTGAGCAAACGATGATATTCTCTCGATCTGCCTCGGGGATTTGTTTAAGCTTTAAGCAAATGATGATATTCACCTTCACAGCTTCAAGTATATATGCCCATTCTACTTTGGTACGTTGGAATTATTCCTCTATTTCAGCTTGCTGGCAATATTCTGTATTCTGTCGAAGGTTCGGCAATAATCTGATTCATTAATGTCATCGTCCATGCATGTTATTCGTGTGTGAAGATTAGGTCACCATTATGTTAGAAGCTTCTTTTTTCCTTTTTAAGGAAAAGCAATTGTTTTTGTTTTTCAATCAAATCAAAGGTAACTTTCCAATACATATAGAGTCGAAGAAATTACAATATATTTATTATAAGTTTATCATGTCATTAAATTTTGGTGGGGAGGATAACAATCATTCCTCACAACCATCTAAACTAAACCCAATTCACTACCTCATTGAATCTCCTATCCTTCCTAACTTTTGTTTTTTTATTTTTATTAATAATTTGATATTTAAAAAATATAA